>PVJN01003389.1:0-102130 GCA_004026805.1 Lasiurus borealis
GGGGGGAGGCAATACCTGTTTGAGGGTACTTGGGAGCTGCTCTCCAGTGTCCCCGGGACTTTGGCAGACCAGGCCAGAGAGCAGCGCTGCTATCTCCTCCGGCCGCAGGGCACTCAAAGCGTTGTCAAACATGAGCTCGGTGAGGAGCAGCTCGTGGCTGCTCATGGCACAAGCCACGCGCCCCGCCAGCTTCACTGTGCCCACCTCGTCTACGTAGCCTAGAGTTCGGAGCACCTGGACGGAAGATGGCAGGTGTCAGAAGCCTGCTGTTCTCCTTCACTAGCGCCCTCCCCCCATACACACACACTGCTCTTACCTCTACTCGCTGGTGGTACTCGGGGAGCAGCATTAGTGACTGGTCTGACAGCAGGAAACGCAGCCGCTCTATCTCCTTCTGTACCTGCCTTCGCTCCTGCAGCTTCAGGTACTGTGGAGAGCCACAGGTCAGCATCTCCCTTGTCCTCCACAGGGCTAGAGGACTAGGGCTGACATGTGGGTAGGCAGCTTACAGAGAACCAGAGAGAAAAGGCTTAGAAGCTGGCATTCAGTGCCCTACCTGAGCAGGGAAACGGGGGCTGTGCACGCACTGAGCTCCCCGGATCAGTTCCTCTAGCTTCCGGGCCCGGAGTCCCCCCTCAACCACTGACACATCCTTAAGCTGCAAGTCGTTGACAGGGTCAAGGGTAGGAGGTCCTGCTGGGTGGGCCTGCGCCAGGCGCAGCAATTCCTGGGCAGCAGTGGTCACAGCAGCAAGGGGAGGGTCCTTCCTGAAGAAGGAGCAGGTCCTGAGATGTCTCTTCCATAAGAGCACCCCTTAAGCTGGGGGCCTCCCAACCATACCTCCCACTTCCCACCACGTGGTCCCTCCCCGGGAAGGGGCCTCCCCAGTATCGGACTTGAATTTCAGCTGCTGCCTCTTGCTGAAGTCCTCCAAGATCTTCTCCCCGTTCACCCGGAGCAC
Organism: Lasiurus borealis; assembly: GCA_004026805.1. Classification (NCBI taxonomy): domain Eukaryota; kingdom Metazoa; phylum Chordata; class Mammalia; order Chiroptera; family Vespertilionidae; genus Lasiurus; species Lasiurus borealis. Next base: position 962 of record PVJN01003389.1, read on the forward strand.
TTTGGTGGTGATGGCAGCCACGTCTCCGGGCTGAAGCTTGGCCACAGTGTGGTCACAGGGCCCTGTGAAAAGGGATGAGCAGGGTCAGACCTCGCCCTGAACCCTGCCTTCACTGCCCTAGGGACCTGGGCATCTGCCTCTCACCTTCAGGCAGGAACAGTTTGAATCCCACCAGGTCCTCTGGGTAGGGCACACCTGGGGAGGCCAAATGCCTCTCCCATGGGTCCTTACACACGGGTTTGTCACACAAGACCAGAGTGGTGAATATTCTGCTGGTGGAGTTCGAGGAGACCTAGGGGAGGAAGGCCAGGACAGGGCAATGTGAGGAGTGGACAACAAGGTCGAAAGCAGGTCCCAACTTCAGGCAGGGATCATGAAGTAGCCACACACAGCCCACCAATACAGACCAAGTCAAGCAAGCAGCAGGTGGGTTGTGGGTGCAGGGGAGGGCAAAATGCACCAAGTGGTGGTGATGGAGGGAAAGGAAGGCAAGAGGGAAGATGAGGATACTACTAAGTGTAACCTGCTCCTCTGGGCCCAGACCCCCTGCATCACCTGCAGGACCACACCCAGTGCGTTGTGATGCTCCTGACTCTTCACAACCACCACTCTTCCGACCGAGAGAGACTTCAGCCCGTTGACAGACTCCATGACACGTTGCTGAAGAGCAGGGATGTGCACATGGGATGAAGGAAGAAGTGTCAGGGATGCAGGGGCCAGCAGTTCAGGAGCACCCCGAGTGCTACCTCCCCTTCTCCATCTCCCCCAGCACACCCTTGCTGACCTGGATCAGGCTACGGGTTTCTGTCAGTTCCTCTCCCCAGCTATAATACTCGGGCAGGTCCTCCAGTTGGCCAGTCAGATCAGGCTCCTCCAAGGCCCCGAGCTTCTTAGTTAATTCAGCTAGAGCCTGTTCGTGGGCCTGGGCAGGAGCAAGGGCAAGTGTGAAATGAGTCTCCAGGCTCAGTCGCTACATCCACTGGCCTCTGCATGCCACCTCTTCCCAGCCTGGCTTCCCTTGTCTGTCCAGGCCAGGGTACTGGCACCGACCCTCACCTTGCTGTCCTTGCGGGATGGAAACTCGGAGAAGCTCCTCTTCATCATGTCCTCCACCCTGAGGGCGTCCACCCGCAGCAGGTTGAGGATCATGGTGTACGTGAGGCGGAACTGAGACTGCAGCTGCGATGGCTTACCCTGCGGGGTGGAGGGGCAAGGAAACCAGGCTGGGCCTGCTGCTCCCCAACCAGACCTCTGCGGACAACCTGGTCATGTGGGATCCTAGACACGCCTCCCGCTCACCCCTTCTGCCAAATAAGGGAGCAAAACTAACAGGTTCACAAAGGTCCTGCTAGCTCTGCACTCAGTGTGGGACTAGAAATGAGACCGGTCTAGCCCTTGGATCTGCTCACTCCCACCTCAGCTTCTCCCAGGCAAAAGGAGATGGGAAGGGCCCAGAGAGGGAGCCCGGCAGGTGGAGCCAGGCTTGGCCGTCTCACCGTCATCATGCGGTGCAGGTCCACCATCTCCGGCACTCGGCCCTTGCAGAGCAGGATGACGGTGCCAGTGGGGTCCAGACCCCTGCGGCCTGCCCGGCCCGCCATCTGCACATACTCCCCGGGGAGCAGGTCCCGGAAGGCGTTGCCATCGTGCTTTCGCATGGAGTCAAACACCACCGTCCGGGCCGGCATGTTGACACCCATGGCAAAGGTCTCTGTGGCAAACAAGACCTGGGACATGGGAAGGGGATCAGCACAGGCCCTGCAGCCACCTCACGCCTCACTCCTATGAGGCATGTAGGCATCTGCGTGGTCCTCACAGGAGCCCATTCCACTCTGGGCAAATGGATTGAGTGGGGACGACCACTTCCCCTATTTACTTACTTAGCTACCTATTCATTTCTTTGTGCCCCCATGTCCCACCCCATCCTCCACTGTCAGTCATCCGATATCTTTAATGAGTATCGTTTTGTTTGAATATGTTCTTGCATGTTGTCTTATGTGCATGTAATTTGTAATTCACATGGAAAGCAGTTGCATATCTCGTTTTCCTTCTTTTCCTCCACACTGTGTTTTCAGCACTCACCCATGTTCCTGTGGTTACACCTAACCCCTCGCTTGCAACTGCAGCAGGACACTGGGGAGCATCCCTATAGCTACCCACCTGCTCTCATGAGGGGCAGGGACCAATCCCTGCCAACAAAGAAAAAGCAGACTTGTTTCCCAAAGGACCAGGTGATTTATGTTCAGGAATGGAATTGAGGATCAAATATGTTATACCTACTCTGGCCTAAAGAATGCCAGGGTACACGCCTGACTGGCCACCCTGTATGAAGGTTCCTATAGTCCTGTGCTGGCAGACCTCGCTTGACTGTAATTCGTAGATACTGCACATCCATCAACATGGGGGCAAGACCCTCCACCAGTGAAAGATTACAATCCACTAATGGCTCAGAAGATGGTGAGCATTTGTATTCTTTTAAGACTGTGCATTGTTTTTAGACATAATCCTTTTGTAGACTTAAGTGTACAGTATGGTGTGAGCATAACTTTTACATGCACTGAGAAGCCAAAATCTCCGTGTGCCTCGCCATAATGCGACACTCACTGTGGTGGTCTGAGACGCAGCTGCCATGTGCACAAGGTCTGCCTGCCACTACGGCCACTTTTGGATCAGCCAGTTTCCTAAGTTCACAATCTTAAGCACTGAAGTCTTATGAGTTTCAATTTGCATTTTTCTGATGACTTCTATGTTTGCTAGCTCTTTGGGTTTCTCTTCTGAATGCCTCCCCATTTAAGATGAGGAACCTAAAGTTTGGGGAGATTAAGAAGCTATAGAAGGGCCGCAGAGAGGAGGCGGTGGCGTGCACCTTGACCAGGCCGCGGCTGAAGAGCATCTCCACAATTTCCTTGAGGATGGGCAGGATGCCACTGTGGTGCACGCCCAGGCCTCGATGCAGGAGCTCCGACATGTGCAGCACCTGAGGGGACCAAAGCCGTAATCAGGGGGGGTGCGTCGAGCACCCACCCCACCAGCCTCCGAGCCCAGGGCCCTCCACACCTGGGGCAGCTGCCGGTCAGAGCCACGGAGGCGAGCAAGGCAGCGCTGCAAGAAGAGGTGAATCTCGCTCTTCTCTGAACTCGTGGTGAGGTCCAGGGAGGTGAGGCCCGAAGCCTGCTCGTCACAGCGGCCCCGGGAGAAGGTGAACACCACCACGGGCAGCTGCGCACGGGTGCGGAGGGAGGCCAGGAGGGACAGGTACACACCGCGGTCCTGGGGAGTCACCGGTGCGGGGAGAAGTGTTGCTGGGGCAGCGCTCACAGCACAAGTCCGATCCCGGGGGACGAGGGAAGAAGCAGGTGGTGAAAGGTCTGGAGCCTGCTGGTCCTCACCTGTGCAGGCCCCCCCTGATGCGTGGGCTGTTTGGCCCCAAAGGTCTGGGCATGTTTACTCATCCTCTCCTTCTTGGCCTCCACAGCTGCATAGTACCTGGGTGTGCAGAGAGGGTAGCCATCATGCCACCTGCTGAGCCAAGTAGACACTCCTCCCTCCTCACCCCCCGCCAGCTTACCCCTTTGTGTGGAAGGCGCCTCGGGAGTCCAGCAACAGGAAGAGCTCCCCCTGGGTCTTGGGGCTGTTCCCCGTGAAGAGATAATGCTCCAGGGGCACGGGGCGGGCGGCAGTGCTGACCACGTAGATCTGGCGGCGCTTCAGTCGTCTGAGCAGGAAGGAAACAGGTCAGGGGTGGGGTGTGGGAAGGAGCAGCCCAGATCCCCACCCACCTCCACCTTCTGGCCTCCTTCAGTCTTTTCTGGGAGACGACTGGAAGGCTGTCCCGGTCATCGTATCTCACAACATTCAAAGTGGTCTGGGCCCAAGTGGGCCATGTTCCCCAGCCCCACTCCGACTCCTCTCCTCCCAGGGTCTGGCCACTCTCCCTGCTGTGGCAGTCCTCACTCCCCACCCCAAGCAAGGGAGGACCATAGCTCCTTTGCCCCAGCACCCCGGGACACACATCTCACCCAATCCAATCAGCAAATTCAAGGGCGTTGGGGACAGTGGCACTCAGAAGGATGATGGAGACATGGTCAGGGAGCATGATAAGCACCTCCTCCCACACGACCCCACGCTGGGCAGAAAGGGAAGACAAGTCATGGGCAGCTCAGAGAGCTGTCCTGCTCCTAGGCTTTCGCTGGAGGGCAAAGGCAGAGAGGTTCAGGATGTGTGGAGGGAGCTGCCGAGCTAGCCCAGAACTGCTGGTCTGGGGCCCCACGGGCCCCCTGCTCCTTACCTCAGCATCATTGATGTAGTGAACCTCATCAAAGATGACCCACTCCAGGTCCCGAATGATGTCTGAGCCGCTGTACAGCATGGAGCTGGGGGGAAGACCACAGGCTGACTCCCCAGTGGCTCCTGTGTCCATCAACCTAGCCAACAGCTCCAGAACAGCCTCACCTTCCTGACCCAGAACCCACCCATGTTGAGTGCCTATCTCTCACCGGAGGATCTCTGTTGTCATGATGAGGCAGGAGGCCTCTGGATGCAGCTGCACGTCCCCCGTGAGCAGCCCCACATCCCCGAATGTGTTGCGGAAGTCTCGGAACTTCTGGTTACTCAGAGCCTTGATAGGGGATGTGTAGATGGTACTGGAAGAGGGTGTGAGGTTAGCCAGTCACTCCACATAGACTGGAGTCAGCACCTCCTCTCCTACCCTGAGCCCACCCAGCAGCATGCTGCAGAGCTCAGGTGCTCCCCTTTCTTCACCCAAACTGCCCTCATTTTCCTTCATAACGTGGTCTCAGAAAAATTCTGTCCCACAATGCTGAGTGTGCAGAGGGTGGCCATCATGCAGGTCACACTTCTAAATTCTCTCCCCACACCTTCTCATTTCCTCCTGGTCCCGCCTCAATTCCTCCCCCGAATCTCCCATTGAAAAATTGAAGTAAAGCCAGGCTGGAGTGGTCCAATGAATGAGCACTGACCTATGAACCAGGAGGTCATGGTTTGATTCCCAGTCAGGGCACATGCCCAGGTTGCAGGCTCAACCCCAGGGTGGAGCATGCAGGAGGCAGCCTATCAATAATTCTCTCCTATCACTGATGTTCCTCCCTCTCTCTCTCCTCTCTCTATCTCCCCCTCTCTCTTCCTCTCTGAAATCAATAAAAATGTATTTTTAAATAACAAGTAGAAGATGAAAAAACATGGGAAGAGAGGAGACTTAGAAAGGACGCAGGAGAAAGAAGGGATGGCTGAGGAAGGAAAGGTTGTACCGTGTCATGTGCTTCTGGGCAAGGGCAATGGCATATTCGGCCACAACCGTCTTCCCTGCAGATGTGTGAGCTGCCACAAAGACCGAGTCGTGCCGTTCCAAGTGCAGGATGGCCTGTTTCTGGAACACATCAGGCTCAAATGGCCACTGTGGGAGAAACAACTAGATGAGGGCTAAGAATGGGAGAGGGACCTTCTACCTCTGGCTCCTGGAGCACACAGGGGAGAAGGCCAGAGTAAGCTGGGCTGGGACTGAGGTCCAAGCCTGCCCTGGAAGACATCTGGCCTCTGGTGAGGAGAGCAGACAAGGCAGCAGGCTGGGAGGAGGTGGCGAGATGTGAGGACTGGGCCACACTACCTGGAAAGCTGGCTGGGGAATGAGGCGATAGAAGTCACCAACAGGGGAGGTAACATCCATAGGAATGGCCCACTTCTCCTGAAGAAGTGGTTTGGGGGGCTCTGAAGGGGACACAACTGTGGACACTTCCTGGAAAAGTAAGGGGAAGGAGTGACATACAGCCAGAAAGCTTCCCGTTCCCACTCCTAAAAGATGTCCTATGGCTCCCTTAGGTCCAAGCCAGCCAGCCTACCCTCCCGGGGCCAAGGCCCCCTTCTTTCCTTTTACAACTGCCCAGAAGCACCCACCTTCAACACTAGGTCCTCCAAGCTGCTTGCTCGGGCCAAGGGAGCACTGCAGGGAGAGGCTGAAACAGTGTTTCCTCTGGTAACTCCCAATTGTCCCACTGCCTCCTTCTCGTCTTCATCGCCCCCACTCAGATCCAGGGGCTCTAGCAGACGGCTGAGGCTGAGCAACCCAGGAGCTGGAGCTGGGTGAGCTGAGGAGCAAGGCAAAAAGGGAGATGCAGACCCAGTCCATCCATCTCTGTCCTACAGGAGAAGGGCACCACTTCTCCTGCACTCCCACCTCAGAACTCACCCTTTGCTGCGAAGTCCATGCCTTTCTTGAAGCCCGGTGGAATAGTAAGGAGATCTGGAGGACGGGGACAGAGAGAGTCAGGACCACTGCACGCTACTGAACAAGTCACCGTCACATGGACTGAAGAATGCCATGCACAGCAGAGGCGTTGTAGCTGGGGACAGTTGTAAAAGCTTTCCAATACATAACAGTAACGTTGGTTATGGAAGGGGGATCTTTTCCTAACTTGATCAAAGGCACAGAAGGGCTAGCAGCAGCTCAATGCTAGGCCTGGCCACTCTTCCTCAGGGCCCAGACTTGCCTCCCAAGGATCCATCCTGGCACCAACTCACCTTTCTCAAAGTCTATCTCCTCCTCAGCTTCCTCCAGAAGGCTCAGCTCTGTTATGGTGGGCTCATCCATTCCACCTGGGGACAGGTTGGACATGAGAAGGGATACGGAACCCTTCCCTACAATCTCATTTCCACAACCATTACCTGGCCAGAAAGGGTACTGTGTTGGATTCCCCCACAAGGACTGGGAGATGGGCCCTGGTGGCCGGCGAAGAGATAAGGAGGTCGTGGCCGACAGGTCTGTATTCTCCAGCAGGACCTGAGGTGAGAGAGGAGAGCCCGAGGCTGAGCTTGCCTCCGACCCTCCTTCCCTTCTTCCCCAACTCTGCTGCTTGTGGTCCCTGAGTGTTTACCTCCTTGAAGCCCAGTATCTGCCCCGTGGTTGGTTGTCTTTGGGCTTGCAGGTCGGAAGGGACTGGAGCCCCCAGTACAGTGAGGAGAGACCAAGGATCCATCTTCCTCTGCCATTTTCTAGAGAGAAGGAAGTAATTTTCAAGTCTTCTTTCTCCTCTGTCTCAGCTTCCTTCATGGGCCCATCTCCCTAGTCCAGGCCCCTCCAACTCCTCACCGAGCTGAGTGCTCCAGGCCATGCAGAGGCAGCCAGGCTGGAGATGACAGGAACCACTGCTCTGCTTCTTGCTGCAGATCTGGGGCACAGGGAGGGAGGCCGTGGGGAAGCTGGAACAAGGGCGAGATGAGAGAACGTGATGGGACTGGTGTTAGAAATGGCAGATGACCCAGACAGACTAGGACAATCAAAGTGAAGCGATGTTTTCCAAAGGCTGTAATACTTTACGGGACAAAGGACCTGCTGGCTAATAGTACGGATTTCAGAAGCTGGGGCTGGACCTAGGTATTTTTTTAAAACTCCCCCATTGATTATGAGGCACACTGAAGTTTGAGAATTTCAAAAGATGAAGAGTAGGCTGGCATCTCAGCCACCAACAAGTGCTTGGTGACAGAAGGGACTGCACTGAAAAAAGACACACTGCAAAGAGCAGTTCCGGGAACTAAGATCCCCAGAACTCCCTGCTGGTCTTCAAGGGGCTTCGACCCAGAGCAGCACTAGGCTGCACCAGGCCAGGCCCAGATGACAGGTGTCGACAGAAAAGCGGGTCATGCTATTCCTACAGTAAGGAAGAGGTTTTATGCTCACTGGGGGTCAAAGATTAGAGTCAAAGGTTACTCACTGTGCTCTCTGGAGCCCCAGGCACATTCCGCAGCTCCCAGCGCCCAGTGCATCCCAGCTCCACAGCCCGAAGAGGCAGGTCCAGTGGGTCTGGGGGAGGTAGCACTACGGGAGAAAGATCAGAGGTCAGAGGTCAAGGGAAGATTCCTGTCTACTCCTTCGTTCCACTCCCTCCCCCTCACCCAGTCGCTCTTTCTCCATCATCTGGGAGCCACAGCAGCTGCCTCGCAGCCGGAAGTGCAGCAAGAAGCAGCGAGGTAAGCCCCGCCCCCAAAAGGGCGGAAGTGAAGGCGACTTCCGCTACCCACCCGCCAGGGGCGGGGACGAATGCCTGCGAGGGCCTCCCGCTTCGGCGCCGGGGAAGGCCGGGCGGAAGTGCCTGCGCGGCGACTGCCGTGGTTACCGCGCTTCCGCCCCTCGCTACGTCATCGTTCCGAGCCGGCGATCGTGCCCGCGGGCCGTCGTTCGAGACCGCGGCCGGGCTGACGCCCCCTCGGGTAAGAAGCTTTCCTCCTCACCCTTCTCCCCCTTTTTCCGAGCTCCTTCTTCCTTCTTCCCTTTCCCGATGTTCCGAGAGCTCTGCGCAGGTTCCACCGCTTCCTCTGCAGTTGGGACCCCGCGGTTGCCTTATTAACCCGTGGGCGTAGGAGGGCTCTGGTGTCCTCGTCTTGGCGATAGAGGGCTGTCTCCCCAGTCCACGTGGTGCCGCTAGGTGCTGGTGTCCGTGATTCCTAGCGCGGAGGGATGCTGGGGGACCCCGACGAGCGGGGCTTGAACGGCAGCCGAGCTTAAGCCAGGGCTAGAGAGAGGCGATCCCCAGGAGTAAGCAGGCCTGAGCGGTGACGGTGCCCTGACCCAGGAGCCACCATGTTGGTGATACCCCCCGGACTGAGCGAAGAGGAGGAGGCTCTGCAGAAGAAATTCAACAAACTGAAGAAAAAGGTGAGGGAGTGGGGGGACGGGGGGCAGGCCCGACTTTCATAGGCTCACCCAGGCCGCCTGCGTGGGGTGCGGTATGGAGGGCTCTGGCTCAGCCTGAGGTGTAGCTCAGAGGTGGGCATGTCTCTTTTCCTATCAGCTTGCCATGGAGTTGTCTCCCTTCCCCGAGGCTTTGATCACCTCCTGAAGCTGGTGATCCCCAAGTGTTTTTCCAGTTCCGTCTGGTGTCTTGCTGATACCTTCACGTATCCAAAATAAAGTTATCATCTTCCTCCTATTCTAACCTTGTTCCTTTTCTTAATCTTCCAAATATGGACCGACCACATTTAGTCTTGCATGTATATGTAATAAAAAATTTCAGCTCTGCCCCTGGCCAGTTAGAACATCATCCTGATACACCAAGTTGCAGGTTCATTCCCTGGTCAGGACACAGACAAGAATCAAATCAGTAAGCGGAGCAACACATCATTGTTTCTCTTTCTATCAAATCAACTTTTATAAATCTCATCTCTGAACAGATGCTGTCTTCTTTTTTAAAATATCACATATAAGAACCTAATATGCCAAGTGTTCAGCCAATCAAAGTGTAATATGCTAATGATATGCTAAGGCCACTCAACCACTCGTTATGACATGCACTGACCACCAGGAGGCAGACAATCAACCAGTCACCATGATATGCACTGACCACCAGGATTCATATTCTCCATCTGGTATGTTAGCAACTGCCATGGTTCCTCCCCAGCTGGCCAGCCTCCCATGTCCCTCCCCGTTCCCAATCATGCACCAGTGGGGTTCCTCTGCCTGGCCTGTACCCTCTCGCAATCTGGGACCCCTCAGGAGATGTTGGAGAGCCAGTTTCAGCCCCATCCCACAGGCCAGGCCAAGGGACCCCACTGGTGCATGAATTCATACACTGGGCCTCTAGTACATATATATATATTTTTTTAATTTCAGAGAGAAATTGGGGACATCAGTGATGAGAGGGAATCATTGATCTGTTACCTCCTGCACACCCCCTACTGGGAATTGAGTGGGCAACCTGGGCATGTGCCCTGACCGGGAATGGGATCATGACTTCCAGGTTCATAGGTCAATGCCCAACCACTGAGCAACACCAGCCAGGCTCTTTGATTCTTTGTTGAAAATAATTTCTCCCCTTTCTTTTTTCTTACGTATTCCATAAATCAGGTCTTTGCTGATGTTCATTTAGCCTGTTGTAATGGTCTCTAAACACATTTCTTAGTGTGTGTTTTTAACATTTCTTCACTCTTATTAAAATGATCCATTGGAAACATAAGACTGTCCTTTTTCTCAGAATTCTTAAGTAGTTTCACATTGTTTGTGGAACAAAATCTTAAGTTGATATTCTTTTTAGTAAAATAGAACTATTCACTAGTCCCAAAACATGCATTCCCAAAGCCTTCTTATATCTACATTTTTTTCACACTTTTCTTTGTGGAAAATGCTCTTTTTCTCAGTCTCTGTTGTGCAGATTTTACCCAAGGTCTAGGTTAATAGCCATTTGACATCAGGAAATTTTACTTGCTCTCAAGCAATTTGCATCTCATAAACATTCTTGACAATTTAGTCCAGACATTCTATTTTTCAGATTGCGAGCTTGCACAGGAGGAACTGTATCTCGTTCGTTTGCATGTCCCTGTTATGAAGTAGTGAAAGGCATGTTCTTATTAAGTGTGCAGGAGATGGGTAGAAGAAGCCCCCAAGAAAGGCACGTAGGCCCATGCTTGCTTGCAGCTTATAACCGGGAACTTTGGGCTATGATTGAATTCCTCGTCTTCACCTTCAGAAAATTGGCCCTTGGGAAGTCATTGGATACCATGGTTTGGGTAGCTTAGATGTCACTCGCACTGCAGATGGTCTAGGGCTGCCTCAGCAAGATTCTCCAGGAGCACCATTTGCATTGTTTTCTTTGAGAAAGGGGAGCCCCTAGAGTGAGGTGGCCAAGGGCCTTGGGAAAGGATCTGTTCAGGGTGGCCCTCACCAACCCCTCTCTTATTCCCAGAAAAAGGCATTGCTGGCTCTGAAGAAGCAAAGTAGCAGCAGCATAGCCAGCCAAGGCGGTGTGAAACGCTGTGAGTGATGGGAAATGAGAGCACAGGGCTGGCCTTTCTCCCACCTGTGCCAACTAACGCCTTTTTCCCTCCCCACTCCAGCGCTGTCAGAGCAGCCTGTGGTGGACACAGCCACCGCAACAGAGCAGGCGAAGCAGCTGGTGAAGTCAGGAGCCATCAGTGCCATCAAAGCTGAGACCAAGAACTCGGGCTTCAAGCGTTCTCGAACCCTAGAGGGAAAATTAAAAGTAAGCACAAGCAGAAAGCTAGTCCAGGGACCCTTGACTTCAGGGGGCATCCCTCTGCATTGGAATGGAGGCAGGTTGAAGGGAAAAGGAATGCCTGCTCAATCCTGGGCAAATTGTCTACCATTCTGAGCTTCAGGTTGTTACCCAGAAAGTGAAGACTGGGTGACTCCTAAGTTCTGCACTTTGCAGTCTTGCTGCAGTCCATGTGTGAGAGCTCTTGGATTGTGTTGTTCTCAGGAGGTGAACAGGCTGAAATGTTAGCAGGTTCAAGAAATGTTGAGACACACTAAGTACTTTATGGATATATTAGGGTCACTTAGTTTAAAATGCCAGTGGAAGGCTAGAAGGAGTGAGGGAAGAGGAATCCCCTCCTGCTGTCCATGGTTGGCCGCCTCCTGCTCCCGCTTTGAGGTAATTCTCTACTTTCTAGGACCCTGAGAAGGGGCCAGTCCCTACTTTCCAGCCATTCCAGAGGAGCATCTCTGCTGATGACGATCTGCAGGAGGTAACGGCTCCTGCTCCTTTGTCCCTGAGGGGCCCACATGCCCGAAACTAGGGGTTCTCCTAACTGCAACTTGTTCTCTTTCAGTCATCCAGACGTCCCCAAAGGAAATCTCTGTATGAGAGGTTAGCAAGTTAGAAATGGGACTGGGTCCCGGTGGGTGGAGGGGGCTGCCTGGTCCTTGGAAAGTATGGGGCTAGAGGGGAAGGAGCTGGGCTCCAGAGCGAGTGTTGAGTCTCTACAGGGTCTCAGAGAACAAGGTAAAGGCCCCCTTTGATCCTCACTGTCTGCCTCCCTAGCTTTGTGTCTTCCAGTGACCGGCTTCGGGACCTGGGGCCAGAAGGGGAGGAGGCAGAGGGCCCAGGGGCTGGTGATGGCCCTCCTCGAAGCTTTGAATGGGGCTATGAAGAGCGTGGTAACGCCCGGTCCTCAGTCTCCCCTCCCCGAAGCCGCAACCGGGATCGCAGTCATGAGCGGAATCGCGACAGAGACCGGGAACGGGACCGGGACAGAGACCGGGAACGGGACCGGGACAGAGACAGAGACCGGGAACGGGACAGAGATCGAGACCGAGAGGGCCCTTTCCGCAGTGAGTGGGCGTGGCTAGTGGGGAAAGTGGCCTCACCGAGGATTGAAGTGGCTCCAGCTAATATGGATTCTTGAAGTAGAGGGTGACACGATACATCTGCAATCCCACAGGGTCGGACTCGTTCCCTGAACGCCGGGCCCCTCGGAAGGGGAACACTCTCTATGTGTATGGGGAAGACATGACGCCCACCCTCCTCCGAGGGGCCTTCTCTCCCTTTGGAAACATCATTGACCTCTCCATGGACCCACCCAGAAAGTAAGGAGGACGCCGGGCAAAATGGTCAGTCCCGGGAGGAACGGGTTGTGCGGCCTCAGCCAGCCTGTCCCCAGCAGCCTGTAGATTCGACTCCGCTGGATTGAGAAGAGCCCATGTCTCTTTACTGACCCTGTCTCCTCTCATCCCAGCTGTGCCTTCGTCACCTATGAAAAGATGGAGTCAGCAGATCAAGCTGTTGCTGAGGTGGGCTTCCCAGATCCGCTCTTCCTGCCCTCCTCCCATCTTCATGTTTTCTCTGAAGTCCTGGTAGCTGGAGGCAGTCATTTCCTCCTGAGAGTCCTTCCCCATTCCCAGCAAACCTTGTTCTTAGCTCCCTGCTCAGTCCCTTCCTAGGCAGCAGCTCATGGAAAGTCTCTGTAACGTTTCCCCCATCCTCTGCCCCTCCCCTTCTCTGCCCCAGCTCAACGGGACCCAGGTGGAGTCCGTGCAGCTCAAAGTCAGCATTGCCCGAAAACAGCCCATGCTGGATGCTGCCACTGGCAAATCTGTCTGGGGCTCCCTCGGTGAGAATGAGATTCTTCCTCATCTTGTCCCACCCCTTCTTCTTGTTCCCCTGCATGTCCTGGGTTCCCTATTGGTCTGGGTCTCTGGGAAGCTCTGGGAATGGGAAGGAAAGTGATCAGGCCCTCTGTCAATTGGAAGTAGGTGGGGCAGGGGAGGTTCATGAGGAAGATGAGCATCTCGTGGCCTTATTCATTTTGAGGTGAAGTGTAGTTGGTTTTATAAAATAAGCATTTGGAATAGGAACTAAAACTCAGGCATGAGGTGGGAAATGAAGACAGATTGTCACCTGTATCTCGGGGTGGCTAGAAAATGATGGTATCATTGAGGAGGCTGACTTCTAGAGAAAAAATATAACCCAGGACTGGGCTTGGGTAATATTCAGGGAATATGGTGGAAGCAGGCCTCTGTTCTCCATGTCCCACTCATCCCAGCCCTCCTGACATATTAGGCCAGGGTGAATGCAGCAAAGGAGACAGCAGGAGGGGTCAGGGCCATTGAAGCCAGAGGCCACCGGCTTTGAGAAAGAGGACATGGTCAGCATTGCCCGAATACAGAGACCCCAAAGATTGGGAGCTGCTCTCAGGGGTTCATTGTAGCCCCAGAATGGCAGGAATGAGATCCTTGGAGATGGGGTGAGGAGAGGAACTCACTGGGAACAGGGAGGAACAAGGAAGGGAACGGGGGGAAAGCTTGAGGCTCAAGGGAGAATGCTTTGACCACAGCCACCCCAGAGTGAGTGCTATCAGGGAGTATAGTGCTTCTCATTTTAGTGGCAATACACTGAGTGGCCAGATTGTTACGATCTCTGAACACATAATAATCTGGCCACTCAGTGTATATCCTGTATAATAAAAGGCTAATATGCAAATTGTCCCCATGACCAGGAGTTTGACCAGCAGGCAGGCCAGCCAAGAACCCATGTCTCCTCCCCCTGGACAGGCTAGCTGGACCCCACCCATGCACAAATTCATGCACCAGGTTCATATATACTGAGTGGCCAGATTATTATGCATTCAGAGATCATAATAATCTGGCCACTTAGTGTAGATTTTTCTGGGGAAGAACAGGGAGGTCAGAGCAAGAGTGACCTTCCAGATAAAAGGAAGGATTCAGAAAAGACCAGCAAAGGGTTATAGAGATTTTTTAATTTTTTTTTTTAATATTAATTTCATAGAGGAAGGGAGAGACAAAAACATCAATGAGGAGAGGAGAGGGAATCGCTGATTGGCTGCCTCCCACACACTTTGCATTGGCGATCGCTCTGCATTGGAGATCGAGCCCATAACCCAGGCATGTGCTCTGACCAGGAATCAAACTGTGACCTTCTGGTTCATAGGTCGATGCTCAACCACTGAGCACTCTGGGCCAGAATAATTTTTAGTTTTTGATGTATTGACTCAAAACAGTAGTAAGCACCATTCAGATGTGTCAATAATAAAATTTGCTATTTTTTTAAGAACAAGTCACTTGTTACAGTATCCCCTTGTGCCAATATAACAGCATACCACTCACTGCCTGCTGGTGTGAAGTGACGGTTTGGAAGCCATTGGCCTAAGGGGCTAAGGGAGGCAGGCTGTCCTGGCCACCAGAGGGCAGCATAGAAACAGCTTCCAAGAACCAGAGGCGAGGAGTGAGGTGGTCAGACTCTAGGTCTGGGGTCTCACCAGTGCTCTCCTTCAGGTCTTAACTAATCCTTTCCTCCCTCTCTAGCTGTCCAGAACAGTCCTAAGGGTTGCCATCGGGACAAAAGGACCCAGATTGTCTACAACGACGATGTCTACAAGGAAAACCTGGTAGATGGCTTCTAGGTAGCAGAGCTAAACTGCTTGTGCCCTGCCTGCCCCAACACTGGTCTCAGTAAAGCACTGAGGTGGAAGCTCACACATCTCCCTCAGCCTCTGGTTTCTCAGCACTTAGGATTGAGTTGAGCCTTTTACAACGGCTGTTAGATTTTACCTTGTTTGTAGCAAGATGGCCAGTGCACCTTCCCACTCCTTTACCCCGAAGGATGTTGAACACAGGTGTTGTCATAACTGTTTTAATTTGATCCCATGCCCCTTTCCAGCAGGAAACCCCTATAGAAAACCCAGGTCCTCATCATGGAGTTTCTCCTTGAGCCAGGGCAGCACTTGGAAGAGGTTGATATGAAAGTCTCGGGCGTGAGCAGGTACCTGCAGCTTCTTGTCTTTGCAGACATCCACTACTCCCCAGCTGATTACACCCACCTGCAGAGGGCATGGGTTGCCATGGACCATTTGGTAGAATTCCTCTGCACTCCAGGAAGCACAGCGCCCCCCATGGCACCTGCACTGATCTGGGAGAAATAGACTAGGGACCCACTCAGTCCTGGCCACCCCTTAGTCCTAACCCGTCAGTTCAGGGGGAGTCCTAAGATTAAGCAGCTCTGCCCCCCCTTTTCTAGCCACATCTGTTGACCTTTCCTGCTTTGGGAAGGTGTCTACCCCTGGCTGGGATGACCACTTGATGTCTCCCCCTGGCTGGGAAGCGGGAGACTTACTTGAATGAAGCGACTCCTCTTGTGAATAATCAGGGGGCCACCAGAATCACCTACAGGGAAGGAAAAGCTGCAGCAAAACTCCTGGGCCTCAGGGACTAGCGGCTCTACCAAAGAGCCTTTTCTCACCTTTGCAAGTATTGGGGTCTGCATAGGGATCCACCCCTCCAGTGCAAAGGAACCTGGGGGTGACCACCTCGGAGATGGCCTTGACTTTTTCATAGCCTGGGGCCTTCTGAGCATCTCTCTCACATGCGGCTTTCTGTAGGTGGGGAGAAGGATGAACAAGCTCGCTCAGGGAGAGTCTGAGCCAAGGACCTCCTTAGGGTCCCACATGTCTCACCTTATCTCCATTCTTGATGTAGACCTCCTTTCGAATCATCTTGTCCATGGACAACTCTGACACAAACAGAGCTTTGACATCCTTTGCAGGGAGCAGCTCTTCCACTGGAGAGATGACGGACTGGGTCATTTCAGCACTCCTTTCCCACCATCTCCACAGATCCCGCATCCTCCCAAGGGCTGGGCTCTGGCAGGCACCTCCAGCTTCCCTCACACCCCACTTGTCTTGGACTCACACCCTAGCGCTCCTCTCCCTGAACATGTCTTACTCTGTTGCTGGCAAGTAGTTGACAATGGAAGCCTCAAAGCTTGATTTGTGCCCTCAGTGCAAGGGAGACAGATGGGCCTGTTCAGGAGAGGTAGGAAACGAATGGCAAACAGCACCCTCAGGCCTCCAGCCCCTCACACTCCTCGGGGAGCCAGATGTCTGACCTGAGAGTCTTGCTGTACTGCAGCTTCTTCTTGAGCTTGATCAGGGCCACATCATAGTCATAAAATTCTGGAATTCCTTCTGCTTTTTTCCCATTGATGTTGTACTTGGGGTGAAATAGAACTTCTTCTATGTCCAATACCTGCTGCATTCCTCCTAAGATCAGAGGGGAAAAGACCTCTGGGCCACCCACTGCTCTGTGGGCAGCCTCCTGGCCCTGGCCCCAGGCCATGCCTTACTGATTCCGCATAGAAATTGAGCAGGTCTTTTTCTGCCAAGGGCCATTTGGATACTTATAACATCATTCATGGACCATATAAAATTATCAAATTAAGAATCAGCCTGTTCAGCCTTAGCTGGTTTGGCTCAGTGGTTGGAGCATTGGCCCTCAAAATGAAGGGTCCTAAGTTGGATTCCAGTTGAGGGCAGATACCTTGGTTGCAGGCTTGATCCCCAGCCTCTGGGAGGCAACCAATCAATGTATCTGTCACAATGTTTCTCTATCCCCTTTCCTTCCACTCTGACTTTAAAAATGTCCTCAGGTGAGAATTAACAACAACAACAAAAAAAAAAAGCTTGCTATGTTTGGTCAAATATTTACCTTATTCCTAATGCCTTGGCAGGGCCAGACCAAATGATTCCGGCCCATGATCCAGCTGTTCCCCACCCCTGTTGTAAAGGGATGTATCATCCTTACCCACTTTGACCTTGATTGAGTGTAGCTGGTCATCCACTGTGAAGCAGTGCGCTGCTGTCAATACGAAGTACTCGGACACCACAGCCCCCATGCAGTTCTCATGTGCATTCGGGGGGCGCTAGCAATAATGGCAGGGGAGACACTCACTCACAAATACCCAATTCTAGCATGGAAGCTGCCCTCCTGCCAGAGTCCTCCCACCCCCACTCTCTAGGACACCATGCTTACAGTGACTGAGATCTTGGCTTGCCATGGTTGCTTGTGGTAATCAGTACCGTCCTTGTGCTCCCAGACCATGCCGCAAAGACCCAGAGTCCGAGTTTCATCTAGCAGGAAAGGAGAGGGCACTGAGAGCTGGGGCACTTCATCCCAATGGCAGCACCTTTGGGGGTGGGAGTGTGCCGAGGCCAGGGAGGAGGAAGAAAGGCAAGGGTGTTCGTTTCCTTGTACTAAAGACCTGAAATCACTGGTACAGTGGGAAGAATTTGAGACTAAGATCAGAGACTTGGCTGGCTTTAGGCCCAGCTCACTAGTTTGCTGTCCCTTGGCCTCTGAAACCAGGGACTTGAGAAAGGTCTCTTGTCGCTGGGAACTCTGATTCTAAGTGGTCATGCCAGGAAGCAATTGTGACACTACGGTGGAGCCAAGGAGAGGCCTTCCTGGCTGCCAGGGCTTGTGGGGGCAGGAGGGACTGCGGGAGGAGGGGCCTGGGAGAGCTGAGCTTCCTGACCATCCTTCAGCCTGACATTTACCTACCAAGCATTTGGAAGAAAACATCCTCCAGGTTTTCCATGTCCTTGACTTTGAACACATGTTGCTCCTTATCTTTCTTGGAAGCCAAAGCATTGATGTTCTCTTGGTTCACCAGAGGCCCAACCCCAAATACATAGACATCTGAGGGAGAAAGAGGAGGATGAGGGTCCACACCTGGGGTGGTGGAGGGTGGGAGAGCCAAGAGCTGAGAAAGCAGGGTGCTGGTCCTGGGCAATGGGACTCACCCAGGTATTCTTCCCTTGGGTTTTTGCGATCTCTACCGATGTCCAGCAGAGCCCGGATGTCGTGGATGACAGGGACTGGGTCCCCGCCCATGTTATGCAAGCCTACAGAAGAGACATACCGTGAGGGGGGCAAGGGACGGCCCAAACAGATAAGTTGCCCACAGAGAGGCACGTGGCTGGGAGGCAGGTTTGAAAGCGAGAGATCACAGAGTCCCTCATAAAATGTTAGAAAAGATCATGGTTCAGGCCTGTGGCTGCTCAGGGCCCCACCATGAGTCTAATGTTACATGTGGACTGAAGGGCCACACATGAGTGAGGGAGGGTGGGGAGTTGCAGGAGAGAGCCCTTCTGACCATCAGTCATGAGGATGATGACGTGTCGGGTACGGTTCCAGCCCTCAGGAGGGGTGTCCCCCGCCCAGCTCATCATGTTGTATACTGCCAGGAGGGCCTTCTTGGTGTTCGTCCCTGTCTTCAGTTTGTGATCTGTGGGCAGGAAAGGGATTGTCACCTCCCTTCTCCCAAGTCATCCTTGAACCCTGAGGCCTGTCAACATCCCACTTTTTAGTTGGTTGTCATTCCACTGACTCCCCTTTGCAAGTGCTCCCTCAGACCCTGCTGTCAACCACGCTCTGCACAGTGGTCCTCCCTATTCCCAGGGGGTCTCACACAGTACCCCTGAAGCTTTCACCTCTCTGACCCCAAAGTGAGTGAACTTCTCACCATCCCCTCCTAGCACTCCCCTGACTTCTGACCTTCGTAACTGATTCCGTTGAGCTTCTCTGTGACCCAGGCTGCATTGCTGCTCTCTGCATCAGACACTCTGATCAAAATGTTGGTGTCTGTGGCATATGTCACTAGACCATATTTTGGCTTCACCCCGTAACTTGCCACCTGAGGGAATCAAGGGTAATGGCATTACAAGTAGAATACTTTGCTGAGACGGGGCAGGTCCTGTAAGAGACTCAAGGGTCAACTGATCACTCGGGTTTTCAGGGACGTCTGGGTTAAAGGTCAAGAAACTCCTTCAAGTGAAGGGGAGGGAGGACGGAATAGGACCTGAGGATTTTCTGAAACCCTGGAGGCAGAGGGCTGCAAACTAGGGAACTCGTCCTGTGAGGTCCATTCAGGGTCCGCGTATTGAAAGAGGGGCTCCACCTTCTCAATGAAGTCTCGGAGGCAGTTCTTGGCGCCTGTGAAGTTGCGAGCCCCGATGCTGTCGGATCCATCCAGCACCAGGTAGATGTTCATGGAGCCCGAGGGGTCCAGGACAATCTTCCTCTTCTGTTGTTCCCCTGCATGCCCCCAGAGACACTCAGGCTCCCCTGCCCTGCCCTCCCGACTCCCACCCCACCTACCATCCACCTTCACACCTGGGCTGTGCCCATCCTCAGCGTCTACACTCTCTATGGTCTCTGTCAGGGAAGACAGGAAGGCTTCAGCCACCTCTGCAGGGGTGTCATACATGAAGGAGTCTGGAAAAGGTCAGAAAGCAGGTCAGATGTCTAGGAGAGTCAGCAGCACAGGGACCAGAATGTGGGATGGTGGATTTCCAGAGTGGGAAGGGCTCCACAGTAAGTTGTACAGGGAGGTTTAGCAGGGAAGGAGACAGTGCCCTGGCAGAGAGACTTGAGGCCGAGGGAGCAAGACCTGACCAGAGGGCAGGTATGGGTCAAAGGTCACCTTGGCAAGAAGGCTCTGTTCCACTCCAAGAGCCACCTTCCTGGCAGGTTCGCCGCTGGGAGCCACGCAGAGTGAGTCCCCGGCTGCAGTAGTAGGTGACACTGTCTTCAAGGCGGTACTGGCTGCCCACCTTCCTTGTGCCAATGGGGATGCCTGGGTTGTGGCAGTACCCCGCTGCAGAGGCA
Organism: Lasiurus borealis; assembly: GCA_004026805.1. NCBI lineage: Eukaryota > Metazoa > Chordata > Mammalia > Chiroptera > Vespertilionidae > Lasiurus > Lasiurus borealis. Next base: position 20,667 of record PVJN01003389.1, read on the forward strand.
TGAGAGTGTGAGGGCCGAGGCCTGCGCAGGCAGCGCCCAGGAGTGATGAGGATCCCTCGGGCTGTGGTACGGGCGGGGACAGGCCAGCATGGGGGAGCCATCTTCTCACCTCCATTGTCACAGATGGCTGTTTCCCCGTCCCACCGACCAGTCTCTTGGCAGGTGCGATTGGCAGAGCCCCGGAGGGTGTAGCCATCATAGCAGTGGAAAGAGATCTCGTCGCTCAGGTTGTAGTAGGGAGCCCGGGGCCAGTACTCCCCATTCTCAAAGTCCTGTGGTCGTGGACAACGAATTGCTTGGGGGAGGGACAGGTAGAAGTCACTGAGAGGGAAGGCTGCCGCTTGGAGCCTCCCTCCCAGTCTCAAGTCCCCAGTGCTGAGTGAAAGCGCCTTCTTGGTCCCACAAGAGCAGCGTCTGCCCCGACCCCCTGGAGGGCCACAGCTCTTCCCTCCCACCCTGAGCATTCTGTCCGCTGCAGGGCCACCTGGGACGAGGCAGGTGCTGAGGACAGGCTGGTTCCTTCCTCCTCCCTCCTTCCACCTCCCCCTTTTTAGCCCCAGGCAGCTCTTATACCTGCTCAGCCCAACTTTCAGCCCACCTGGCCACACTGCCCACCCTCCCTGCCCTCCAACCTCTGCATTCCGCCTTCTTGACAATCTTTTGGTCTTTAGTCTGCAGGGCGCTCCAGGACCCCGTGGATCTGCAGGTGCGAGCCTGCACAGGGTATGGGTAGAAGCCGGAGGGACACACGTACTCCAGGGCCTGGCCCTCCTTGAGAAGCCGGAAGGAGCCACCTTTGATCTCTATGCCCTCCAGAGAGCAGGGGTGTTTGAGCTCAGCCACAGGAAATGGCGTGGTGCCCACACCTAAAGAGACAGGCTGGTAAAGCTTGGCCTACCAGGCCCAGGAGGGTTGCTGGAGCAATAGGAGTGGGGCAGTGACCCTGGCTTACCTCCAGGCAAGAGACCCAGGACCAGGGTTACGAGGCAGAACCAGGGGCTGGGGCTGCTCCGCAGGGCCCTGGAAGGCAGGAGCGGGGCTGGCACTGGAGGCCGCACAGCCTTCCCCAGCTTGGGCTGCATGGCCATTTGGCTCAGCGTCCAGGCTGAGACTGCAGACCTGGGCCAGGGCACACTCCCTTCCCCTGCCCCCCACACCTCCAGCCTTTTATGCAATCAGAGTGCTGGCACCTGCCGCTCGCCCTGCCCACCCTACCCACATCACTTTCCGGAACGTCCAAGAGGGAGAGCCCCACTGAGCTGCCAGTCAAGGAAATAGAAACTGCAAGCCCCACCCTTTGCTGCCCAGAGTCCAGGACTCTCCCTTCAACAGCTCCCCTTGCCACAGTTCCTCCCCAAAGAGCCCAGACCGCCCCCCTGTTGACCCAGTGTGGAGCAGAGTCCCTGTTTGTCCAGCAGGGTCTCTGACCCGCTCCTGCAGTTCCTGGAATCACTCCTGCCTTCCCTGCCCCCAGGCAGAGGCACAGACAATGTGGAAATCAGATTTTTATTAATGTATAAAACTGGGAAATTCCACGTGAAAGTGAAAGGAGGGTGAGTGGGTAAAGCTGAGGGTGGATGAGTGCTGCCTGGGCGAGGAGTGAGGAAGGTCATGAGGTCTGAAGGCAGAGACGCAGAGGAAGGCGTGGGAGAGGACGCAAAGTGCCAGGGGGTGCAACTAAAGGGGCAGGAAGTGCAGTACGCCCCGAAGATGCTGCCTCAGCCAGGGCTGCAGGCGGAAGAGGCTGATGTGAAAGTCTCGGGGCGGGGGGACCTTGCCTCTGGGGGCTTTCTTGCGGGAGTTTCCACTAGAACTGCCACAGGGGTTGTAGAGACCCCAGCTCACGATGCCCACCTGGAAGAGAGAATGGACAGGAGGCGGCCACAGCCCCAGCTCTAAGCCCATCCTCCTCGCTCCTGCAAAAACCTCCCTGTCCCCCCCCCACGAGGCCCAGATCCTGTAACCCAGTCCCATGAGCTTCTCTCTTTTCTCCTCACCTGAAAAAACCTGAATCTCCGCTCAAGGAAAACAGCTCCTCCAGATTCTCCTGCAGAAAAAAGAGACAGAGGCGATGGTGCTGACTCGCTGCTCTACTCGCATCAGCAGGACAGTGCGCCATCCTGACCGCATGCTGGCCACAGGGGCCTGGGGCCTGCCTGCAAGAATGCCGGGGGCGGGGCTCACCCTTGCAGGGGTGGTCATCATTCTCCGTCCCACTGCATAGGAACTGGTCTGTCACCACCTCTCTGACATCTGTCAAGTTGGGGAACGTGGTTTTGTCTTGGGAAACGACCTCAATACATCTTGTCCACTGCAGTAGAAGTGGAGCGAGAGAGAAGGCTGGGGTGAGCAGCCGGGGCGCCTCTCTCAGATGGAGAGAGTAGTAGCCAGAGCTGCAGGGACAGACAGACATTCTGGGGGACCACCCCGCAGACCTGAGCTGCTCACCTCCATCCCTGTCTTGAGGTTAATGTTCAGTGTGCCCCCATTCAAGGCCACAAAATGAGCAGGAACACTCAACTTGTTCAGAAGTTCGGTCTCTACAGACAAGGAGAGAGGCGCTCGTGCTGGCCCCTTCTCCTGGGACCCAGCTCCTCACACCTGAAGCCCCAGCACTCACCATGGTCCCGGCAGGTGCTGCTCGGGGGTCTCCGCAGGGCCAGGTTGGCCCCCACCGTGCAGGGAAGGCAGATAGGCCTATGGAGAAGCGGGGGTCACACAGGCCTGTGCTTGGTACCCGCCCCCCCCCCGGCTCCAGGGCTCCCGGAGCTTTGCCCCAATGCCAGCACCTGGCGTGGGTGGACATCTTCACTCTCTGGGCCAGCTTCAGCAGGGCAATGTCGTCCCCGTAGAACTCCGGGATGCCCTGCTGCCTCTTGGCAATGACGTCAAAGCCGTTGGAGATCAGCACCTGCTCTATTTGGAACCCTTTGCCCAAGTGGGAGTTGGGATCCCCTGAGAACAATGTGGCAGGTTAGGCCGGGCCAGGGCTCCTGAAGGAGTAGGGGCTTGGGATAGGGGCAGGTCCTTCCGTACCCACAGTGACCCTCCACAGGGAATGGTTTTGGTCAGCATGTCGGAAGCAGTGAGCGGCTGTCAGGACCCACTGGTCCGAGATGAGGGCCCCCCGGCAGGTCTCCCGGCTCTTGGGCTGCAGGGGAGCAGGGGATCTTCAGGGACCCTCACCCATGGTGCTTTCACCTGTGTGGTCCCAGCCCCAGCCCTCCTTCCCCTACCTTGATAGTGACATGCCAGGGTGTCCTCTCCTGGGCAGAGGCATTAGCTGACATGTTCCCCACCCCACATATGGTATCAACGAGCTGGGAGACATCTGTGGGTATGAGGAGCAGATGGGGCAGGAGACAGGGGAGGGGCACTGTGAGCAGGTTCTCAGTCGCCTTCCTGCCCCCTCCTCACCGCCCTCCCTGCGGGGGAGTGAAGGAGTCACTTACCCAGCATGTGTTCGAAGACCTGGTGCAGAGCCTTTGCATCCTGCAGGATGAAAGCGTGCCTCTCGCCATCTTTTTTGGAGGCCAGGTCGTTCAGTTCTCGCCAGTCCACATCCAGCTTGCCCACCCCGATGGCGTAGATGTCTGATGGGGGAAAGAAATCACCAGGATCTGTGGCTGGGGGCCACCCGCCAGGCAGGAGGCTGCATTCAGAGCTCACTGTCCTGCAAAGCCCTACATGACCTCCTTCCACTGCTGCCCTGTCTGTCTGCATTTCTTTCCACTGCTCAACCTCCAGCCCATTCAGCCCATACAGCCCATACAGCCACAAGGCCTCCATGAAGCCCTCATACTGCAGGATCTCCCGCAGCAGCCTCTGCATAGGCCGTGCCTCCGCCTGGCCCAATCCTCCCCAAATTTCCCACTTGGCTCACTTCCTAACCTTTTTAAACATAACTACTCAGCCATCCTTCCCGCCTTCTGTCTGAAGGCACAGTGCCCCAGGCACTCCGTGCCCTGCCACCACTGTACCTTAGCACCTGTCACCAGCTACCGTGCCCTGTGGCTTCCTTATTTCTCTTGTTTAATGCCCACCGTGGGTAAAACTGTGTCCCCCAAAAGGATATGCTCAAGTCCTAACTCCCAGGACTTGAGTGTGACCTTGTCAGGAAATAGGGTCTTTACAGATGTGATCTAGTTAAGATGGGGTGACGCTGGACTACAGTGGGACTTGGTCTGATGCTGGGTCCTTGTAAGAAGAGCGAAAGGGATGTGAAGACAGAGCAGAGACCAGTTACCCCGCCCCAGCCCAGGGCCCTGGGCCCCCAGAAGGAGGCCCACAGCCTGGGTCCCAGCATCTTTCTGCCCGCCAGAGGCATGTGTCCGGTTCACCCTTAGAACAGAACCTCGTCCCGGCAGCCCTCCCAGCCCTTCATACAACTAGGTAAACAGGAGCAAGGACCGGGCCTGAACGCAAAGCACTGACCGGGCCTCCTCTGCTCCACACACCAAGGCCAGGCCTGGAGCCCTCCCTTCCCAAGAACCGCCTCTGGAACCACCGCTCCCCACCCCACGCTTCATGCTTTTCGCCCTCCTGGTCCTCCACTCCCAGAGGGCAGTGCAGTGTGTGTGTGTGTGTGTGTGTGTGTGTGTGTGTGTGGCGGGAGGGGAGAGCGATGCTCAGACCGGGAGAGGGTCCCCTTCCAGCAACAACTGCTCTCAGCCCTGCTTTCTGTCTTTCCCTTCAGCTCCTGCTTCTTCTTCTTCTTCTTCTTCTTTTTTAAGATTTCTTTATTGATTTCAGAGAAGAAGGGAGAGGGAAAGAGAGATAGAAACATCAATGATGAGAATCATTGATTGGCTGCCTCCTGCATGTCCCCCACTGGGGATCAAGCCTGCACCCCAGGCATGTGTCCTTGACCGGAATTGAACCCGGAACCCTTTAGTCCACTGACTAACACTCTATCCACTGAGCCAATCCAGCCAGGGCTCCTGCTTCTTTTTAGTGAAGTGTTTTGAGCATTTCACACTAGTCCAGTGGCGCTAAGGTGTGAGGCGTGGGTTTGGGCTTTGCCTTCCCTGGGCCGGAGTTTTAGAGAGGGGTCTGTCTCCACTGAGGGCCAAGTCCGGTAAGGCATGCAGCCGGGGAGGGAGGCATTAGAGGCTCAAAGCCTTCCCTTATCTGGAGCACTTCTCTCTGAATTCTTTTGTGGTCAAAAGTCAGTGCAATTTGTATTTCATCTGAACCTGAGGAGTTGTTCGTTAGCACCTGCAGCTGCCAACACTTTCCTGGCTTATCTGCACTGCAGCCAGGGACGAGCCAGGGACAGTCCCCAGCAGGCCCGCCTCTTCCTCCTGGAGAGGCTCCTGCAATATAGAGCGTGGGAAAGAAGGAAAAGGAGAAGGAAGATGGCGACCCCAACACATGGTTTCTCTGTGTCCAAGCATTTGCCCTTCTCAGCCTAGAGGTCCCCTCTGACAAGTGAAGATACTGCCGCTAGCCACAGCCAACCGAAAATGACACCATGGTGGACACTTGCCACCTTCACACAGAATGATGGGGGCGGGGGCAGTCCACAGAAAGATGCTGGGACCCAGGCTGTGGGCCTCGTGCCCCTGGGGGGGGCAGTACAGCTGGGGGCAGGGGTGGGGGCTCACCCAGATAGTCGCTCCTCCTCTGGTTGATGTTCAAGATCTCCTTGATATTGTCAACAGCTGGCTTGGGAGAGCCTCCGATATTGGCCTTTCCTAGAATAGGGAGGAAAAGAATTGTCCATCGGATGAATCTTATCAGGATCCTGTGGCCCAGGAGGTGTGGAGAGGCATTCACCTGGGACCCACAGCACCTGCACTTCTACCCGAGTTTTACTGAATGGCTGTATCACAGGCACTGGGCCACGAGCTTCGTTTATTTTATCTCCTTTAATCCTCACAAAGCCCCAGGAGGTGTGGGTACCTTCATTTCATAGACAAGAGCACAATACTGATGGGCGGCATAATGTGGGCAAAATCAAGAGCTCTATGGCAGATCCATGGCAGAGTCGCCTTCCGAGGCGCCTGGACTTCATGGTCCAAAGCCGCTCCATCCAGCACACATGAGGTGACCTCCAGGTAGTGATAATAACTAGTATTTATAATCACAAAGCACCTTTACTCAAATGAGGTAAGTCTCTCTCCACAAAAATTGTGTAAGAAACGGAAGGCAGCTAATGTGTTTGTTTTTTTTATATATTTTATTGATTTTTTACAGAAAGGAAGGGAGAAAGATACATCGATGAGAGAGAGACATCGATCAGCCGCCTCCTGTACGCCCCACAGTGGAGATGTGCCCGCAAGCAAGGTACATGCCCCCAACCGGAATCGAACCTGGGACCTTTCAGTCCGCAAGCCGATGCTCTATCCACTGAGCCAAACCAGTCTCGGCGGCAGCTAATGTTTTTATCACTGTTGTCCTCATCATCACTGTTGTCACTATTTCTACTTGATAAGTAAGAAGCAGGCCCAAGTGGCCCAGGGAGAATCAGCATGCAGGTCTCTGACCCTTCATGATGCTCCTGCTACTGTGCCAGAGGCGGTGACCCCCACAGAGATGATGACCCCCATAGAGACGATGACTCCTATAGAGGCAATGACCCCCACAGAGACAGTGATCCCCACAGAGATTATGACCTCCATTGAGACGATGACCCCTATCGTCTACCTGGGTGAGCCCCCACCCCTTCCCCCAGCTGTATTGCCCCCCAGTACAGTGACCCCACAGAGACAATGGCACCCACCATCTGTCAGAAGGATAATGGCATGTCGGATTTCCTGCCAGGCCGAGGTGCTCATGCCCAGGCGCTGCATTTGGTTATTCATCATGATGTAGACACTGTCTAGTGCCTTGTAGATGTTGGTTCCGGTTCCATTTTCATGGTCTGCAATAAGCAAAGTGAAGGGGAGAAGAAAATCATCCTATTCCCCCACCAGCTTGTTGATAAACTCAGACCCTGGGTTTCAGACAGAGCTCTGGCACCATTTCCTGTCCAGGCATTCAGGGCCATTCCCCTAGAAGTGCTCATTGCATAACCTCAACCCATGGCCACGCTGAAGTCCCCAGATGCAAAGATGGGGTTTCCAGATGCACACTTGGATGTTGTTAGTGTCTGCAGCCTACCCAGAGGGAGTGTACCACAACCTGGGAGACTAGCACTGAGCCGCAGAAGCCAGGCGTGTGGCTCTGTCATCAGGGAACCAGGCCTGCGCGGCACCCTGGCTGTGCAGCACACTGGAGGAAGGCAGGAGCTGGCAAGGCTGGGACCCTCACTGGAGCCTGAGGAACCAGAGCTCTGGAGCCCTGAGACTTGGTTGCCACCAAGAGACACATCTCTCTAACTTGTCTTGATCAGTCTGCAGACCACTTCTCCTGCTCCACCTTCGTCGGATGACACCACACCTTCATAGTTGATGTTGTCCAGACTGTAGATCACTTCGGTCGCGTCCCGGGAATTGTCATGCAGAACAGACATGATGATTTTGGGCTCTGATGCAAAGGTGATGATGGCGACACTCACATTGACCTCAAAGCTGAAGATCTGTTAAGCGAAGTGAGAGGCAGGAAACAGCCAATCAATGATTCTCATCATTGATGTTTCTATCTCTCTCTCCTTCTCCCTTCCTCTCTGAAATCAATAAATAGATAATAAATAAATAAATAGATAATAAATAAATAAGTAAATAAATATTAAGCTAATGATTTAAGTTAAAATTATTCAACAGGGATACCAGTATTTTTCTGCCTCTCATGGTGGGTTATTTGGTGCACCCCTGTTTTAGAAGGTGAACTCCTAAAAAGGGGTCTCGTGGTGTTCATCTTTGGTGTTCCCCAGCACAGCACCCAGCACCCACCAAGGTGCCTGATACATATAGTAGGTGTTTGTGGAACAAAAAATATGACTCCTTGAAGGAGGTGGGCTGTGAGGGGGTCTGGGTAGGGAAGCTCCACATGCGTCTGGCCCCTGACCCTGTCCACCATGAGGGTGGCGCTGTCCTTGAAGATGCGGAAGTCTTCTTTCTTCACGCTCTGAGAGGCATCCAGGAGCAGGTACAGGTTCAGGTGACCAGATCGCTGGATTTGGATTTTCCGGCCCACGCTTTCTGGGAGAGATATAGAGGGTGGCTCATTTCTACCCCTGACCTGCTCTTGCCAAGGGGCTCAGGCCTCCCTTTCTGTCAGCTCAGCCCTGCTGTGCCCAGTGGAGGCCAAGCCCCGAGCAGCCTGCCCAGCAGACTGCTGACCGACACCAGCACTCACCTTTCTTCTTCTGGGTGGGATTGGTGGATCCAAGCAGGTGGGATAAAGAGGTGCCCAGCACAGGGGCCACGTCCTCAGGAAAATCGTAGGAGTAGGGTTCTGTGGGAAGAGCCACCGGGGTGTCAGTGTAGGGGCTGGTGCCCAAGGGTCTCTGGAGGGGCAGGGCAGTTACTCACGGCGGCAGATGGGCTCGGTCCCGCTCCAGACCCCACTGCTCTGACACTCCCGCTCTGCCGACCCTGTCAGCACCAGATTCGAGGAGCAGCGGTAGCTGACCTTGTCCCCAAGGCCAAATCGGGACCCCGTCCGCACCGAGCCGACAGGGATGCCTGGGCTGGGGCAGTGGCTGGCTGCGAGGGAGCAGAGGGAGAGGGCGTAAGCAGAGACCTGCCTGCGTGGCCCTGGCCCTGTTCACTGCTTTCTCCTTTCTGCACACCACCCCTCAGTCCCCGCTGTCCCCCAGTGGGTGTGGATGGGAGCCTTCAAGAGGGCCAGTTGTTCGAGCTCAGTGGCTGCATCCACCCCAGAACTCGGGGCAGTGCCAGCAGAGAAGCCCCTCTCAGAGGGGACGCCGCTCTGCCTAAGCCAGGTGAGCCAGCACTAAAGGTGGGCGATTCCAAGCGTCAGGCAGGGTGAGGCCCACCACCCCACAGCATCGCAGGCTGAAGTGAAACTCCTGCCCCTGACGCCGGGACTGGTCATGCGGCTCCCAGACCACAAGCTCAGAGAACACGTGCACCCTCACGGAGCGCCACTCATGGCCACAAACTGGAAGTGACTCGAGGCCCAGTACCAGAATGCAGGCACAACCTGGCACAGACCCATGCAGGGGACCACAGCAACCAAGAGCGGCCTGCAGTGTCAGGCTGGCCCCCCGGGCACGGTGCTGGGTGAAGGCGCAAACACGGAAGCACCACCCGTGTGCCATCCCCCTCCAGGCTGAGGACCGGTTACCCTAACCCTGGGAGTGAGTGGGAGCGGTCCTGGCGGGAGGGCAGGCCTTGTGGGATGTGGCGTGGCCTCTCTCCAATGGTGGTTACATGGGTGACACGTGTGTAAAAATTCATCAGGCTGCAACTGAAGATTTGTAGACTTTTCTGCAGGTAAATTTTGCCTCGATTTTCAAATAGATTATACTTGTGTTTGAATGAGTGGCTACTTGGCAGAGCCCAGGGCATACACCAGAGCCGACAGAGGGGCCATGGGGACGGGAACAGCTCTGCCATCTCATGGACTGTCTTCTGAACTCTGCACCCACAACCATGGCCCAGGAAACTCCCAAATCCCACAGGCAAATGTGGCTCCAGGACGCCTGGGAGCGCCACTCTGTTGAGCAGAGGCCTCTGCAAGCCCTGATACAGTAATCACTGTGACGCGGGGTGAAGGCACTTCCAGAGCCTGAGGCTTTCTAGACCCACACTAACGTCAGCTCACCCCATCTATCCTCTCAGCTTTCACCTGGGAAATGAGGACAGCCAGCACCCTTAAAAACCCACTTTACAGATGGGAAAACTGAGGCATAGAGAGGATACATAACCTGCCCCCAGTCTGTCAAGGTCAAAGGCAAGCTTGGAACCCAACCCGGTTCCAGAGGCAAGCTACATCAGCACAACGCTCTCGGCCCAGCATCTGTCCTCAGCCCCATGGGGTTTGAACACCAACAAGGCTTTGAGGCTTCTGGAAAAGCTGGACAGTGTGTGGAGCCTGTATGGGGAGCTGAAGCTTGGAACCAGCTGCCTTGGCCCAGGCTCCCTCCAGGCCGGTGATGTGGGGCCTGCTAATCTCAATTGACCAAAATCCAGAATATTACTGGTGTTCCGAGGACCCAGGCCTGTCCCACAGAGGCTCCCTGGGAGTCCCTAGAGCCCCCATGCAGCCATCAGCCAGGCACTCACCGCCTGTGTCACACACGGCCGTCTCCCCATCCCACATGCCATTGGGGCGACACTGCCGCACGGGTGAGCCCCGCAGCACGAAGCCGTCCTCACACTCGAAGCTCAGGTTGCCGCCCACAGGGTGGGACCCCAGCCGGGGGATGTACATGCCATTCTCAAAGGAAACTGGGGCTGGACAGCGAACCGCTGTAGAGAGAGGGGGGATGGCGATGTGGGGAGGGACCGGGAGCATCTGGGCTGGCACCAAGTGGTGGCGTTCACCCATGGCTGCAGATTAGGTTGATGCCTGGCAATTGCTGCTGCTGTTGGCGCTCTCACACCGCTCAACCCGAAGCACTGATAAGAGCCACTTCTCTCAGCTGCTTCCCTCCACTCCCGGGGTCCCTGCTTCCTAGGAGTACCATGTGGTCAACTATTAAGTATTTTGGAAAGCATCCTGGCCTGTAGCACCCCACAATCCCCATCAAAGCCTGCCTCACCCTAGCTCGATTGACTCAGTGGATAGAGAGTCGGCTTGTGGACTGAAGGGTCCCAGGTTCGATTCCGGTCAAGGGCATATGCCCAGGTTGTGTGGGCTTGATCCCCAGTGTGGGCATGCAGGAGGCAGCTGATCAATGATTCTCTCTCATCATTGATGTTTCTATCTCTTTCTCCCTCTCCCCTCCTCTCTGAAATCAATAAAAATATATATATATTTTAAAATCTTTTTTAAAGTTTGCCTCCAATACCCTGCTAGGGGAGTGGCGATCCCCGCTATTTTGCAAAGCCCTATGGAAAAGGCTTTGCCCTCCCTCCCACGCGACCCAGGCAGGCTAAGACCCGAGTGGAGCAAATCTTCAGTAGAGATTCCGGCGTGCAAGGCATCCTGGGCAAGCTCACGTTTGCAGACTGCCTTTATCAGCGGGTTGGATCGCGGGGTCTGCCAGCGGCCGCTACTCAGACACAGCCTGGAGGTGGGGACTGGGTACCGGCCCAGGGGGCAGGAGTAGACGAGGACACTCCCAGGGGCCCAGCCGTGGCTGAGGGTGAAACTGCCCCCAGAGATGTTCACGTTCTGCGGGCAGGAGCGTGCAGCTGCAGCCAAGCCTGTGGGAAGGGGACAAGACACAAAAATGGAGAAAGAGGAAGGCACAATCCCAAAGCCTGAGCAGAAAAGGAAAGCAAAAGAGGCTCTTTCCAGTGTGTACACCCACAGGGGGAGGGGGGCACGATGGCCTCATCCAAGAACCCCTCCAGCCCCACCCCGCTCCCTGGCTCCCGGTTTCTACCTGGGTACAGGGACAGCAGGCAAAGCAGAGCCCTGAGTGAGCCCATGGTGTCCACCTTTGGGCAGCAGAGGCAGTGAGCCGGGAGAGGGGAAAGGTCACCTGACTTCCAGAAAACTGGAGCTGGCTCAGCAGCTGCTTCGTTTGCTGCCAGAGAAGAAAACTAGGGAGTGGCAAGGGGGGTGGCCTCCTGCTGGGAGAGAACAGGCAGGGGCTGGGCGCCAAGCTGAGGGCGAAGCCTGTGCCCTTCTCCCAGCGGGGCTTTGGCACCTCACCGGCTCGCCTCAGCCTACGGGCTGGAGGGTCCTGGCGTTGCCCCACCGCTCCACGTGCACACACTCTGGCATGAACAGTCTGAAATGCACAAACCCAGCAACCACCCAAGATATTGCAAAACCACTTACTCAGTTTTCATTTTCTTCTGGGCTTTGCCCGCCATGTGGCTTCTTAAGAACCTGGGCTACTGCCATCTTCTTGAACATAAACCTCCAAGAAATTGAGACCCATTTTCTCAGAACTTCTTTTTTTGTGTTTGTTTGTTTGTTTGTTTCTAAATATATTTTTAACTGCTTTCAGAGAGGAAGAGAGGGGGAGAGAGATAGAAACATCAATGATAAGAGAGAATAATTGATTGGCTGCCTCCTGCACGTCCCCTACTGGGGATCAAACTCACAGCCCAGGCCCTTGGCCAGAATCAAACTCAGGACTCTTCAATCCGTAGGCCAACACTCCATCGACTGAGCAAACCAGCCAGGGCCTCAGAACTTCCCCCCTACTATTCTTTTTTATTATTATTGTTGTTTATTGTTTAAAGTATTACATACGTTTCCTTTTTTTCCCATTGACCTCTCCCCAGCCGCTCCCACCCCCAAGCACATGCCCTCACCCCCCTACTGTCTGTGACCATGGGTTATGCTCATGTGCATGCATACAAGTCCTTCCGTTATTCTCTCACCTGCCTCCAGAGCCTCCCATCCCCCACCCCGAAGGCTTGTCCTCTGAGGGTGGATGGTCTGTTCAATGCTTCGTCTCTGGATCCATTTTTGTTCATCAGTTTATGTTATTCATTATATTCCACAAATGAGTGAGATCTCAGAACTTCTTGATACATACGGGTAGTCAGGATATTTTTCCCAGAGAGAATCTGGGACAAAAAATACGAAACCAACATTTTGTTTTAAAGACTAGAAAAACTTTTAGAACATTTTTACAGAAAGTTCAGTAGATAAAATTGCTGACTTATAAAATAAATTTTGGGTTGGTTACTCAAAGGAGTAAACATATTGGGGCCTGAGGAGGGGGGATTGAATCAGAACCTGTGTTGTAGGGAAAATGAAGAGCCCCTGAGCAGTATGGTGGCCCAGAAACCTCTCTGCTCCATCAAGCTGTGCGAGGCAGAAATGAAGAGAATCAATTAAAGAAAGAGGAAAGATTTCTCAGGGATCAATTAAGCTTGTGAAAATTCTTTTGATTTACTAATAACTCCTCAGATGAACAACTCTATTCCAACAACTGGAGGAAATGGGCATATTTCTATAAAAATACAACCTTCCAAAACTCAATCAGGAAGAATCTAAAAATCTCAATAGCCAATAACTATGGAAGAAATTGAAGCAGTCATCAAAAAGCTCCCAGCAAACAAAATTCCAGGGCCAGATAGCTTCACGGGGGAGTTTTACCAATCACTCAAGGAAGAACTAAAACCTATCCTTCTCAGACTATTCAAAAAAATCCAAGAGGAAGAAACACTTCCAAGCTCATTCTATGAAGCCAGCATCACCCTAATACCAAAACCAGATAAAAACACAATGAAAGAGAATTATAGGCCAATATCCCTCATGAACATAAATGCCAAAATCCTCAACAAAATTCTAGAAAATAGGACCAGCAGTACATCAGAAAGATCATACACCATGACCAAGTAGGATTTATCCCAGGAATGCAAGAATGGTACAATATCCACAAATCAATAAACGTGATAAATCACATAAACAAACTGAGAGATAAAAATCACATAGTCATGTCAATTGATGCAGAAAAAGCATTTGACAAAATCCAACACCCTTTCTTGATAAAAACTCTCAGCAAGATGGGAATAGAAGGATCATACCTTAACATCATAAAAGCTTTATATGACAAATCCACAGCTAACATCATACTCAATTGGCAAAAACTAAAACCATTTCTCCTAAGAACAAGAACAAGACAAAGATATCCACTTTCACTACTTCTATTCGATAAAGTACTGGAAGTACTAGCCATGGTGATCAGATAAGAAGAAGAAATAAAAGTCATACAAATTGGACAAAACTGGTTTGGCTCAGTGGATAGAGCATCGGCCTGTGGACTGAAGGGTCCCAGGCTCGATTCCGATCCAGGGCAAGTACTTGGTTGCGGGCACATCCCCAGGGGGGGGGGGGGGCGTACAGGAGGCAACTGATGGATGTCTCTCTCTCATCAATGTTTCTGACTCTCTATCCCTCTTCCTTCCTCTTTGTAAAAAAATCAATAAAATATATATATTTTTAAAAAGCATACAAATTGGAAAGGAGGAAGTAAAACTGTCCTTATTGCAGATGACATGATACTGTACATAGAAATCCTAAAGACTCCATCAAAAAATTATTAGAGTTAATAAATGTATTCAGCAATGTAGCAGAATACAAAATTAACACCCAGAAATCTATGGAATTTATATACACCAAAAGTGAACTTACAGAAAGAGAAACTAAAAAAGTAAGCCCATTTACCATCACACCAAAAAAATTAAGATACCTAGGAATAAACTTAACTAAGGATGTAAAAAACCTATACATGAAAAACTACAGGACACTGAAAAAAGAGATAAAAGAAGACATAAATAAATGGAAGAACATATCATGTTCATGGATTGGTAGAATCAACAGCATTAAAATGTCCATACTACCCAAAGCAATCTATAGATATAAAGGAATAAAAAAAGACCCCGAATAGCTGCAGCTATTCTGAGAAAGGAAAACAAAGTAGGTGGGATCTCAATACAAAATATCAAGCTGTATTACAAAGCCACTGTTCTCAAAACAGCCTGGTACTGGCACAAGAACAGACATATAGACCAATAGAATAGAACAGAGAATCCAGATATCCGCCCAAACCACTATGCTCAATTAATATTTGACAAAGGAGGCATGAACATACAATGGAGTCAAGACAGTCTCTTCAATAAATGGTGTTGGGAAAATTGGACAGATACATGCAAAAAAATGAAACAAGCCGAAAGCGGTTTGGCTTAGTGGATAGAGCGTCGGCCTGGGAACTGAAAGGTCCCAGATTCCATTCCGGTCAAGGGCATGTATCTGGTTGCAGGCACATCCCCAGTAGGGGGCGTGTAGGAGGCGGCTTAACAATGTCTCTCTCTCATCCATGTTTCTGGCTCTCTATCTCTCTCTCCCTTCGTCTCTGTGAAAAATCAATAAATTTTTTTTTTAAATGAAACAAGACCACCAACTTACACTACACACAAAAATAAACTCAAAATGGACACAGGGCTTAAACATAAGATGGGAAACCATAAAAATAGTAGAGGAATCCACAGGCAACAAAATCTCAGACATATGCCAAAGAAACTTCTTCACTGATAATACTGCTCCTAGGGCAATGGGAGCTAAAGAGAAAATAAACAAGTGAGACTACATTAAAATAAAAAGCTTTTTCACAGCAAAAAAAAAATCAACAAGAACAACAAGAAAGCCCACTGTATGGAGAACATATTTGCCAATATTATCACCGATAAGGGTTTAATTTCCAACATTTACAGGCAACTCATAAAACTTAACAAAAGGAAGATAAAAAAAAACAATCAAAAAATGGGCAACAGACCTAAATAGAATCTTTTCAAAAGAGGACACAAAACAGAAAGCCAAGAGACACAAAAAAACATGCTCAAATTCACTAATTAACCGAGAGATGCAAATCAAAACAACATTGTGATACCATCTCACACCTGTCAGAATGGCAATCAACAAACACAAGTGCTGGTGAGGATGTGGAGAAAAAAGAATCCTGTGCACTGCTGGTGGGAATGCAGACTGGTGCAACCACTGTGGAGAACAGTATGGAGTTTCCTCAAAAAACTAAAAATGGATCTCCCACTTGACCCAGTGATCCCATTTCTAAGAAAATAGAAACACCAATCAGAAAGGATATATGTGCTCCTATGTTCATAGCAGCACAATTTTTAATAGCTAAGATTTGGAAACAGCTTAAGTGCCCATCAGCAGATGAGTGGATTAAAAACTGTGGTACAGCCAAAACCGGTTTGGCTCAGTGGATAGAGCGTTGGCCTGCGGACTGAATCCCAGGTTCGAATCTGGTCAAGGTCATGTACTTTGGTTGTGGGCAAATCCCCAGTAGGGGATGTGCAGGAGTCAGCTGATTGATGTTTCTCTTTCATCGATGTTTCTAACTCTCTATCCCTCTCCTTTCCTCCTTGTAAAAAAAAAAAATCAATAAAATATGTATATATTTAAAAAATTGTGGTACATCTACACAATGGAATACTATGCTGCTATAAAAAATAAGGAATTCTTACTATTTGCATCAGCATGGATGGAACTGGAGAGCATTATGCTAAGTGAAATAAGCCAGTCAATGAAAGAAAAATATCACATGATCTCAGTCGTTTATGTAATATAATGAACAACAAAAACAGATCCAGAGACAGAGAAGCGTCGATCAAACCATCAAACCTCAGAGAGAAGGTAGGGGAGGTTGGGGGTAAGAGGGAGAGATCAACCAAAGGACTTATGTGCATGCATATAAGCCTTACCAATGGACACAGACAACAGGAGGGTGAGGGCATGAATGGGGGGTGGAAGGGAGATAAGGACACATATGTAATACCTTAATCAATAAAGAAATTTAAAAAGCAAACCAAACAAATAACTCATCAAAAACCCAAACATACAAAGACTGGACCACTGACTGGAGGTGGGAAGGTGGGACACCCCTAGTTGTGGGCATCCCAAAGCTGCTTCTGTGGCAGAGCTGCTGTTTCCTCCCCCAGACCCAGCATCTCTTCTGCATGAAGAGATGTTTAGCCCAGCCAGCATGGCTCAGTGGTTGAGCATTGACCTATGAACCAGGGTTTGATTCCCAGTCAGGGCACATGCCCAGGTTGCAGGCTCCATCCCCAGTGTGGGACATGCAGGAGGCAGCCTATTGATGTTTCTCTCTCATCACTGTTTCTATCTCTCTCTCCTTATCCCTTCCTCTCTGAAATCAATAAAAAAGATATATATTTTTTAAGTAAGTAAATAAAAATATTTATTGATGGTGACGTGAGAACAACACCTTGGGGACGACAGTGCAGACAGAGGAGCCTAGGTCCCCGAAACTGGCGGTGTCCCTTGGCCCTGCCCACCCACTTCAGTTGTAAAAAGCGAGACATAAACTGCCTGGGGGGTGGGCAGGAGGTGCTCCTCAATATGCTGGCTCTGCCTCCTCTTGCTCACACAGGAGAAAGAACTTCCCCACCCCCTTGTTTGGCCAGTGAGACCTGACTATGGGTAGGGTGTACCAGTTCTAGGCACACTTCACAAGCAGCACGTGTTCCTGCGCCCCTCCGTCCTGCGGCCCTGTCTGAGCTGGCGTTCCACCAGCCTGGACCCCTGGCACTGGGAGCAGAGCCCTGCCCACCTCCGCAGAGAGGCCACGCGCCCAAACAAGCCGCTGCTGCGGGAACAGACACTAAAATGTGGGGCCTCAGGAACAAGCTGTTCTCTCTCGGGGATCTGCCTCTGGTCCACCAGGCGGTCCTCGTGCTGGGCTTGCCTGGGTCACCAATGCAGCTGCAGTGGTCGAAGGCTCGGTTCAGTGGGTGCGTAGGACAGCTGCCAATCACCCTCGGGGCCTCCGGCAGAGCCCCCAGGGGCTGGCTCTCAGGGCAGCCTGCCAAGATCCCCAGCATGAGCAGCAAGCCCCATGACGTTATCCTCAGAAGCCATCTGACATCACTCCCACCGTGTTATGTTGGTCACAGTGCATCACAACGCCAACCCAGTTTAAAAGTGGGACACTGAGCCCTGACCAGTGGATAGAGCATCGGCCTTTGGACGGAAGAGTCCCAGGTTCAATTCCAGTCAAGAGCACCTGCCTCAGTTGCAGGCTCGATCCTCAGTGTAAGGCGTGCAGGAGGCACCTGATCAATGATTCTCTTTCATCATCATTGATGTTTCTATCTCTCTCTCCCTCTCCCTTCCTCTCTGAAATCTATACAAATATATTAAATAAAAATAATTCTAAAAAGTAAAAATAAATAAAGATAGGGGACAGTCTACTTCTTGATGGGAGGAGTGGCAAAGTCACATTGCAAAGAGGCATGCACCTGTGAAGAGGAGACATTTATGTCCATAATCTGCAAACCACTGTAGTAACCAGACTTGGGCTTGTCTGTTCCGGGCCTGAGTCCTCAGGCCACTGAGTCTTTCAGCTACTGGCTTTTGGTGCCTCTTTAACTGCTACAGACAATTGCATCCCCCAGAATTCATGTGAAGCCCTAACCCACAATGTGACTATATTTGGAAATCATCGAGCCTATAAAGAGGTAATTAAATTAAACAAGGTCATAAGGGTGAGTCCTGCTTGCCCCACCTTCCCTCCCACACAATGTCACAGAGGAAGGCCCCTCAAGGACAAGCCTCTTGCCAGAAACTGCCTGAGCTGACACCCTGATCTCAGACTTCTAGCCTCCAGAACAGGAGAAATAAATGTGTGCCGTCTAGGCTGCCTTGTCGGGGCTATTATGTTTTTTGGGACTCAAGCCGACTAATACACCTGCCAATTCATGTCTAATAGTCTTTAAAAGGAAGGACCTTTCTTTCATGAGTTTCTCTCAATATTTGTTGAGTTAAATAAACTTGGCAGAGTGTGTCCAAATCCATTCCACCTTCTTCCTTAAGCAATAAAGCCCCATTGTTCACTGCACCCACAGCCTGTACTCCTAGGAAAGGGGTGAGCTCCTATCCCTTCTTCTCCCCTTCCCCTGGCTGTCCTGCAACCTAGACCACACGGGGGAAGCCACACTGACAAAGCAGCTAACTTCAGCAGCCCTGCTCCCCAAGCCTTAGTTAATCACCACCATTCCAGAAACTGTTACTCTAGCCTGGTCTTAGCAGCCAAACCTGCATCTAACCAAGATGCTTACTAGAACCCAAGGCCGGGACACATGTTCACAGGCTTTACCTAAATGGCCATGATCAAGAGAACCCAAACACAGGCACTGATATAAGGGAGCCCTTGACATTGCTCTCGAACAAAGGCTTCTGCGTAAGCAGGCAGG
This sequence comes from Lasiurus borealis, assembly GCA_004026805.1. Lineage (NCBI taxonomy): Eukaryota > Metazoa > Chordata > Mammalia > Chiroptera > Vespertilionidae > Lasiurus > Lasiurus borealis. Next base: position 39,386 of record PVJN01003389.1, read on the forward strand.
ATGGCCGAAGCTGCTCATCGCACCCTTGAGGAGGCAAGGTCCTCCCATCTGGCTCACAGCACCCTGAGAGCTGGTTCTTGCCTGCTTGGCTGACACAGGTCCCCATCGGGGCTCCATCCCAGTCCCTAGGACATGGAATGAAAGAATCAACAGGGGACAAGTAACGCCGTGGAAATTCACCTAACTCTCTCATTCATACTCCGTTGACAAAAACTTGACTATATGAGAGGCTGGGGAATGTGGTCTCTAGTTTGCCTACCATGTGCAAAGCTAGAACTCCAATACCACGTAGGAAGAGAATGGATTCGGGAAGATGAGGAACAATATGCAAGCAGAGAGTCACTCTGCTGGGAAGCTACCCAGGGGAGCACTGCATCACATGGTGTCAGAGCAAGTTGGACAGAAAACGAGCAGTCGTCGGCATTGGTCCGGGTTCCAGTTCTCCCTGAGGACCTAACCAGTGAGGGAGGACCAGAGCCGAGTGTCCTGGGCCTGCACTCACCATGTTCTTACTTCTCTTCCCACGCTCCCATGCAAACCTTCAGTGGACCCTATTTGGTGACGGTGACCTTGGCTTGTCTAGTTTTTGCATCACTAAAAAGCCTGGCAAATGCCTCCACAGAAGGGAGGAGTTACATGATGCTTAAAATGACAGACTGCACTCCTGCTAGATTCTTCCCTCTTGTCCAAATTTCTTCTCATCAGTTCGAGGTTTCTAATACAGTGGTACCTTGAGATATGGAGATATGAGTTTAATTCGTTCCATAACCTTGAGGCGTGGGAAACTATGAGATGCTTGAGTCGAGGTAAACTGGTGGGTCATGTGCAGCCGGCCGATCAGCGGGATTACTCGTGTCTCCACATTTTGCCTGCTACCCTGTGTTGATGGAGTGGCTTTGTGTGCTAGTTGTTCTTTATGGCCCAGTAGCTCCGCCTCCCCAGTCAGGGGTGCAGGAAGAGATTGGACAAAAACTTACACATTAACAGGAATGACTATGTGCCAAACACCATCCCAAACCCTTTTTATGTAGACGCTCACTTAATTTTTATGACAGAAATCCAACAACAGACTAGAGGACCTCAAGAATCAAACCAAAGATTTGAAATATGAGGAAGCAAAAAACACCCAACCAGAAAAACAAAAAGAAAAAAGAGTCCAAAAATGTGAAGACAGTGTAAGGAGCCTCTGAGACAGCTTCAAGCATACCAACATCAGAATTATGGGAGTGTCAGAAGAAGAGAGAGAGCAAGATACTGAAAACCTATTTGAAGAAATAATGACTGAAAACTTCTCCCACCTGGTGAAAGAAATGGACTTACAAGTCTAGGAAGTACACAGAACCCCAAACAAAAGGAATCCAAAGAAGATCACACCAAGACACATCATAATTAAAATGCCAAGGGCAAAAGACAAAAAGAGAATCTTGAAAGCAACAAGAGAAAAACAGTTAGTTACCTACAAGGGAGCACCCATATGACTGTCAGCTGATTTCTTAACAGAAACTATGCAGGCCAGAAGGGAGTGGCAGGAAATATTCAACGTGATGAATAGTAAGAACCCCCTTTCCTGTAACACCTTATCCTCCATCTTCTAAAATCATATATATATTGATTTCAAAGAGAAAGGGAGAGTGATGGGAGCCAAGATCAACAGTAATTAATATAAATTCGAGAAGTATGGTCAGAAGGGATGAATATCTGCATTTCATTACCTACTGCTGTCTCAATGACCTAAAGCAAACTCCCCAACCTAATAATCTTACTGTTTACAAAACATCATCTTTGATATGTCTGTTTGCATTCCTAAAAGGCAATTGTGTATTCTAGTAAATAAAAGCAGATGGGAACAGAGACTCAGTGGAATTTGAGTGATCTTATACCAAGATCACAACTGGCTTGCCCCATAATTTCCAAATTTATATTTCTTGTGAGATTAATTTGCACGTCAAGTCTTTCTCCAGATCATTGAACCCAAGGCCATGCGGGCCATTGATTCACAGGGAAGAGATAGAACATAAATGATGAGAGAGAATCATTGATCGGCTACCTACTACACACCACCTACTGGGGATTGAGCCTGCCACCCCAGGCAAGTGCCCTTGACTGGAATCAAACCTGGGACCCTTCAGTACACAGACAGATACTCTATTCACTGAGCCAAACCAGCTAGGGCTCAAATCCCTCATCTTCTAAGCAGCTCTCTCCATCTTCTGGATTCCTACAGTATCTTGCTCATAGGACTTACTGCCTATGCCTTATTTGTATGCTTATCTCAACCTCCCCAGAAGAAGGATCCCAGGAGTTTTTGTTGAAACAATGAGCTCCTTTAGTAAGCTCAAAGCCAACTCCCTCCTCAGTCCTATCCTTACTTCAAGTAAATAGCAGCCTTTAGATCAGCAACAAGAGTGGCTGTGGTTTCTATTCTTTCCACTTTTTTATTAATAAAAATATTTACATTGGGTCAGACACCACCCACTTCCCCTAACAGGCCACTGCTAAGGCGCTTGGTACCCACACATCCCCCATTCTACTATGCACTGATCTACTTACTTTGAACCGATTGTCCAAGTGTGAACTTGAGAAATGTTTATATAAGTCATCCTTAGAACTTTAGCAAAGATTTATGCCTACCCTAGCTGTTTTGCTCATTGGATAGAATATCAGCTTTTGGACTGAAGGGTTTCGGGTTTGATTTTAGTCAAGGGCACGTACCTTGATTGCGGGCTCCCAGCCCTGGTCAGGGTGTATGAGGGAGGCAACAACTGATGTGTCTCTCACATATCAGTGTTTCTCTCTCTCTCCCTCTCCTTTCCTCTCTCTCTAAAATCAATAAAAACATTTTTTACAGATTAAAAATGGCAGCAGAGGATGGATCTTTAGATGTAACATGCACAGATCGAGACTGGAAAATGTGAAGTGATCACTATTGAGGTGGTATCTTAGTGTTTTAGAAAAATCATGAATTTTTTAGAACTAAAATATCAACATATTTTGGTTTTGTGCATCAGTGATGCTTATATGAACACACATTTGGATGAAACATAGAACTATGTTTCTATTAAACTGCAAATGTATTGATAAAAATTAAAAATAAATAAATAAAAACATTTTTAAATATATTTTATTAATTTTTTTTTTACAGAGAAAAAGAAAGAGGGATAAAGAGCTAGAAACATCGATCAGCTATCTCCTGCACACCTCCCACTGGAGATGTGCCAGCAACCAAGGTACATGTTCTTGACTGGAATAGAATCTGGGACCCCCCAGTCCACAGGCTGGTGCTCTATCCACTGAGCCAAACCAATTTTGGCTAAAAACACTTTTTACGGGTAGAGTGTGAACCTTTCAAGAAACAGAACTTTCCCTGACCTCCCATAAAGGCCATATCTCTTTCAGATGGAAACTTAGTCCCTGGGGACAGCCAGACCTGGATGTAGCAGTGTGTCCATTTGCACCTTGATAGTCCCTACCTAACCTGTCCATCCCATCCCTCTGGGGTCTCCAGACCTGGTGGGCCAGTGGGTGCATATTGTCCTCTTTAAAAGCATATTAACACCTATATTTCTTAAACTATTTCAAGAAATTAAAGAAAAAAAAACACTTCCAGAGGGAGAATCCAAGATGGCGGCATAGGTAAACACCTACACTGCAGCCTCGCACAACAATTTCAAAACTACAACTAAAAGACTGAACGGACATCATCCAGAACCACAGGAAAGCTGGATGAGTGGAAGTTCTACAGCTAGAGGGAAGGAGAGAGGCTCACGGAGATCCAGAAGAGCTGCAAAAAGCTGAGGTACAGAGACGCGCGTGCTGAGAGAGCGGGTGCTGGAATACCTGGCTGGCTTTCTCTGGCAGGAGAGAAATTGAGACTCTCAAAGTCATTGAACCCCTTATCTTACGACACTAAACCTCAGATCCAGCCAAAACTCATACAGGGGGAGTTTGGACTGTGAAAAGGGAGAGGTGCATGGAAACTTAAGGGAGTCGCAAAAGATCAGAGGTCTAGTGGCGTGCAGGGCACTGCGCAGAGGACAGATTGCTGATTGTGCCACTGGCTTTCGCGAGTGGGCAGGAGACAGACCCTCCCAACTGTGCCACTTCTGACTCCACTAAGGCCCTGTTTCAGGTGAAACCCTGGGGACCTAGACTCGTGTGGTCCTGGTGCGCAGGGGAGCCGGAAGGGCAGCAGTCTAGAGGCATTGCAGGTGTGCACGCACAAAGACCACTCCAGCGATTACCCAGTCACGTGAGACTCAGGGGCTGCAGAGGGCAGGGCCGACTGGAAGGCAAGGCGGTCCCTTAAGCCCTGAGACTCCACCCATCCCAAGCTCAACAGAGGCTTCTTCAGTTTTGCAAGTCTGTTATCATAAGGCTGAATCCAACACAGAAGTTTCCCTGGCATAGTAAAAATGCCGAGACAAGGGAAGGGATCACAAACAAAAGAAATGGAGGGATAAAAACGACTGGATAGAGAGTTCAAAACCACGCTTATAAGGTTTTTTAAGAATATGCTAGAAAATTTGGATAAATTTATCAAGTCCCAAGAGGAGATGCAAAAGGACCAACTAGAGACACTGACTGAAATAAAAAATATTACACAGAGTCCTAACAGCAGACTAGAGAAAGGCAAGAATCAAGTAAAAAATTTGAAACATAAAGAAGCAGAAAACATTCAACTGGAAAATCAAGAAGAGAAAAGAATCCAAAAATGTGAAGATAATGTAAGGAGCCTCTGGGACAGCTTCAAGCGTACCAACATCAGAATTGTGGGGGTGCCAGAAGAAGAGAGAGTAAGATACTGAAAACCTATTTAAAGAAATAATGACTGAAAACTTCCCACATCTGGTAAAAGAAATGGACTTATAAGTCCAGGAAGCACACAGAACCCCATATAAAAGGAATCCAAAGAGGACCACACCAAGACATATCATAATTAAAATACCAAGAGCAAAAGACAAAGAGAGAATATTAAAAGCAGCAAGAGAAAAACAGTTCATTACCTACAAGGGAGCACCCATATGACTGTCAGCTGATTTCTCAACAGAAACGATGCAGGCCAGACGGGAGTGGCAAGAAATATTCAACGTGATGAATAGCAAAAACCTACAACCAAGAATAATCTATCCAGCAAAGCTATCATTCAGAATTGAAGGGCAGATAAAGAGCTTCACAGAGAAGAAAAGCTAAAGGAGTTCATCAACTCCAAACCAGTATTATATGAAATGCTGAAAGGTACTCTTTTAGAAGAGGAAGAAGAAAAAAGTAAAAGCCAAAAAATTATGAACAACAAATACATATCTATCAACAAGTGAATCTAAAAATTAAGTGAATTAAAAATTTGATCAACAGAATAAACTGGTGAATATAATAGAATCAGGAGCATAGAAAGGGAGTGGACTGATCATTCTCAGGGGGAAAGGGGTGAGTGGTGTACAGGGAGAGACTGGACAAAAATCATACACCTATGGATGAGTTCAATGGGAGGGAAGTAAGGGCAGAGGGAAGGGTGGGAGCTGGGTGGAGGGGTGCTATGGAGGGTAAAAAAGAGAAGCAAATGAAATAAACTGAATAATAAAGATTTAATTTAAAAATAAATAAATAAATAAAAATAAAAATAAACATATAGAAGTAAGTAAAAAAAAATAGTGTGTGAGCAAACAGAAAGTAAATGAATGAATTTAACAATTCCAGTTAACAAAATCATAATGTTAAGTTTAAAAGCCAGCACAAGAAAAAATGCAGAGTGTGATCCCATTCATGTGAAAAGATGGAACAGGCAAAGCTCAACAATACACTGTTTAGGAATACCTACAACACGCATGTCAAACTCAAAGGCTAACATGGACCAAACAAACAAGGTGTAAGTGTATGTGGGCCACAAAAAAAACAAAAGCTTCAATATTCACAGAAAAGCAGGTTTATTTCGATAGAGACATACTGAATACAAAGGGCTGAAATAAATGAGTCACCTTAACATAAAATAATAGAACATTTTTAAAAAATTATTATTTTTTCTTGAACATTAACTTACCAGACACTGAATAACTGCACAAATTAACAAGCGTAACGCAAATAAGCCTATTTTCCTAGTTCTCCGAAAGCAAAATATTTCCTGTTGTGCACACCAAACAAGTCAGCACAAGACTAATGACATGGCGATCGGCTGCTAGAATATTCGCTGCTAGTATTAGTGGAGAGAAATGGTGCACCTGTATGTAAGGTGCCTAACGAAATGAATGCAACATGATTATAGTAATCAGTCATTAGCGAACGTTGTAGTTCACCATTAATAATTATTTATAGCCAAAACAGATTTAGCTCAGTGGATAGAGCATCGGTCTGAGAACTGAAAGTCTCAGGTTCGATTCTGGTCAAGAGCATGTACCTTGGTTGCAGGCATGTCCCCAGTAGGGGTTGTGCAAGAGGCAGCTGATCCATGTTTCTAACTCTCTATCCCTCTCCCTTCATCTCTGTAAAAAATCAATAAAATATATTTTTAAAAAGAATTATTATAACAGGACATGGTAAAAATTAAGTTATGAAAATTTTATTAAAACGTTTCTTACATACCATTATATTGGCTGGGCTGCAAAAATATTTGCTGTGGGTTGCATGTGGCCCATGGGCCTCAAGTTTGACATGCTTTCCTTACAAGACACAGAGACAGTGAAACCACCGGGAAGCAGGTAGTCCCAGAGAGATCTGCGAAGGTGCAGTCAGCGTGGAGCCAGGAAACATCTCAGGTGCTGGGCATTTCTTTCTTAGCTGTGGTGAGAGCCCAGGTGTCCTGTTTCATTCGTCATTTCACTCACGTAGACCGCTTCTGAGTGTTTAATATATTTACAACAAATACCTTTAGGAGAGAGAGTGCAGGTAGACAGTGAAAATGGACAAACACTCGCAATGCTGGCTGTGCCCAAGAAGGGAGAGTAAGCTGTGGCAGCAGCTGGAGGACTGGGTTGAAGAAGGTTTTTTTGTTTGTTTTTTAATATATTTTATTGATGTCAGATAAGAAGGGAGAGGAAGAGAGAGCTAGAAACCTCAATGACGAGAGAGAATCATTGACTGGCTGCCTCCTGCATGCCTCCCACTGGGGATGTGTCTTTGACCAGAACTGAACCCAGAACTCTTAAGTCCACAGGCCCACACTCTAGCTACTGAGCCACACCTGCGAGGGCTGTTCTTTTTTTTTTTTTTTTAACATAATAAGATGTGTCTAGGTTCTGGCACAGGGAGTCAGAAACTCAGGAAGATGGGAGCTGAAGCAAGATTAGGAGTGGAGCATCAGGAGGATTAGCTTCGACAGACTCCGCATTAAGGCAAGGGAAACAGGATGAGCAAAGGAAGTTATGTCCAGGGGTGTGAGAGAGAGCACTTACAGAGCCTGGGCAAGAAACAGGCTGTCTGCTGAGAGAGGGGTCTGGGAGTGGGGGAAGGGAGACAGGACAGTGGGCAGGGTTGGGAGGAAGCCCAAGGCAGCACCCAGAGTAGCTGATGTGCCACATCCTGACTGGTGTACTGGCTGGACTGGGAGGCGTGGGGGAAGAGGGGAGGAGGGAGCCTGGCAGAAAGGAAAATTGGGGTGTGCATTAGGTCATTTGCAAACCTGAGCCGGGAATGCAGGTTCCCAGATTCCCAGGCCTGGGGTCAGTTGTTCATGGCCATAAGGAGAGGCAGGGAGTAGCGGAGCAGGACTCCAGGATGGGCGGGACAGGCATTTAGCCTGAAGAGCCCTGTTCCTGGGACTGACAAGGAGCTAGGAGCATCATCATCATGTCCCAGACCTCCGGTGAGCAGGGTGAGGAGAGTGTGAGGATGCAGAGGAGTGGGAGGAGGGAGGAGTAGTCAGGAGGCTGAGCTGGGAGAATGTGTAGAGGAGGAAGGGGCACCGCATGGAGGAATGCTCAGGGAGTGGAGTCCATGGCACTTTAGGAAAAGAGGTTTGTGAATGGTTGGGAGTGGTGTGGGCCCTTTGTTTTCAGATGGTTTCTTCCTCGGCTGTGAGCTGTCAGCCTGGCCAAACAGGCTGCCATTTCAGCAGGGCCCCTCCCTGAGGCAGAGCTGAGTGTGGGTCCAAGGAAAAGGAGGAAGGAGAGGTTTTGCTGTAACACAGGAAAGCTTTCCAGCCTAGAGATTAAAAAGCCCGTGCTGACATCTCGGCTCCTTCCACACTGGGTGCTCAGGGAACAATTCCTCCCGTCTGAGCTCCACACAAGTGCAGGGGGAAACCCACCACCACTCGGCCCGACCAGCCACAAGGACTGCCAGCCTTCCCGACTGGTTGGGATGTCCTAGGCCACTGCTGGCTCCTCAGTAACCAAGTGCGGTGCTCTGAGCCTTGAGCCGCTACCCTTGACCACTTCTCCCCGATACAAATAACAATACCCATATCCTTCCAGAATGAGCTGTTGTAGGCTCACCAGGTTGGAAAAGACCACCCTCCATTTCATTGAAGAGAATATTAAAGCCTCTGGGGCCCCCAGGACTTTAAGCCTGGATTAGAACCTAGACCTTCTGTCTCCTACTCATTCCTGATATCCCTGGTTAGATTTTATTTCTGAATAGATTTAAATCCTGAATTTATCTTAGTACTGTCAGCCAAGGCCAGGAGGAACCCTCATCTCACACTGGCAGAAGTTGGGGACCAAGGACCAGGAATCTGGATACCCCTCCATGGGAAAGTCACATCTTCCCACGCCTGTACCAGAAAAGACTATTTTCTGTACTATCTACCTAATAAAAGAGTAGCATGCTAATTGACCATAACTTTGTGATTCCCACCAGCCAATGAGAAGTATACAAATCAACCCACCAAAGATGTTGGGTTAATTTGCATACACAAACACCGAGAGGCTGGGGCTGAGCAGGACACTTAACTCTCCACTGCTGCCACTCCGGCAGCATGAGAAGGCAGAAAGGTGGCTCTGGCCAGAGGCAAGGCAGTGCCGGCAGCCAGGGGAAGGATAGCTCATTCTGCATGAATCTTTGTGCATCGGGCTTCTACTTGTTTCCTATATAAAACTGGCGGGCTGTGCAGTGAAGATTCAACTCCACCCACCCCGAGGATGACCTGTCTTATACTCTGAGATTGGATCACCTGTCCCCTTTACACTCCCAGGAAAGAGAAGTAGCCAGAAGGGACAGGATACAAAACATTACAAACTCAAATTCTTACCTTGACAGGTTTCATACTCCTGCTCTCACTGGACTACGAATTATTCTTCTCTTTTTAAAAAAGATTTGAAATTGATTTTTTAGAGAGGGAGAGAAGGGGAGAAGAAAGGAGGAAGGGAGGGAAGAAGGAAGAGAGGGAGAGAAGGAGGGAGGGGAGAAACATTGATGTGAATGGAACATCAATCAGCTGCACACCCCCTCCTGGGGATGGAGCCCACAACCCAGGCATGTGCTCTGAACCAGGAATCAATCGAGCTAAGCCACACTGGCCAGGGCTGAACTAGTCTTTGGAGAAGGCTGGCAGTGAGAAAAAGAAGGTATGAAATAGGAAAACATCATTTTTAGTTAAAGTTCTTTTGAAAATTTGTAGTCTCCCAATTAGGCAAATGAGAAGGGACCTATCACTCAGCATTTACCTGTGTGCCAGGCTTACTTAAACCTCACATTAGCCCTGTAAGGAATCGGGGTCTCCAGTTCAAAGATAAGAATTCTGATAACTAAATAACTTCCCCAGGGCCCTCTCGAAGTAAGCAGTCAAATGTGACTGAGCCTGTGTGTTTCACACGAAAGCCAAAGCTCTTCCTCAAATCCACACTGCCTAACTACAAAGATTTCTACAGAGGGCTTTTTAGAATAGAGAACTGGGTGGAGGCATACAACTCAGAGAATTTAAAAGGAAAGGCACAGAATCAAGGCACCAGCTAAACAATGCTGCATCCCTTGAGTTCAGGAGTTCAGTTTAAGTGAGGAACAAACTTTTTGTGGGTGGATGCTGGCTGAGCTGAAGAGGAATGACTTCAACAGTCAATCATTTATTGCATGACTTTTATTTGAAAAATATAACCCATGACATAATTCTGGCAATCAGGATGTTTACTTGGGGAGACCAGATTGTGAATGCATTATATATCAAGCAGTTTCATCAAAATTGATATGTAAGGCCTGGCTGGTGTAGCTCAGTGGTTGAGCATCCACAGTTAGATTTCCAGTCAGTACACATGCCTGGGTTGCCAGCTCCATCTCCAGTAGGAGCCATGCCAGAGGCAACTGATCCATGATTTTTCTCCCATCATTGATGTTTCTTTCCCTCTGTCTTCTTCACTCTTCCTCTCTGAAATCAATAAAAAATATTTTTTAATTGATGTGTAAGGAAAATGCTATAGTATCCTGCAATATGTAGTAAATCCAATTGACGAGATGGGCTTCCGCACCTGGACTTGGATCGATGTGGAAGTGTGGGTATGAGAGCTGGGGAGGGTCATTCTTCCAGGTGCTAATAAAAGCTGTGGATGGGATGCCTGATGTGGGAGTGACAGAGAAAGGGAAGGCAGTGGTGGAAAATTAAGGGAGGTCTTGTTTAGGGCGGTGAAGCTCTGACTGTGTCAATTTGGTGTACGGCTGCAATTGGGAAGATGAAAAGATAGTACAATCTTACTAACATAAGTAACTGCATAATTAGAAGTAGACATTCTAGGGCTACTTGTGTAGTAGGGTACAATGAATGGGGGAGGGCATCCCCAGTTCAAGGGGAAGACTAGGCTCAGCTAAAAGAGTGGGGAGCCTTGCCGAGATCGGTTTGGCTCAGTGGATAGAGCATTGGCTTGCGGACTGAAAGGTCCCAGGTTCAATTCTGGTCAAGGGCATGTACCTTGGTTGCGGGCACATCTCCACTGTGGGGCGTGCAGGAGGCGGCTGATCGATGTCTCTCTCTCATCGATGTTTCTGACTTTCTATCTCTCTCCCTTCCTCTCTATAAAAAATCAATAAAATATATTTAAAAAAAAAAAGAATGGGGAGCCTTAGCCCCTTTGGCTCAGTGGTTAGAGCACTGGCCTGTAGACTGTAGGGTCCTGGGGAAAGTTCCTGGTCAGGGCACATGTGCGATTGCCAGCTCCATCCCCAGCGGAGGGCATATGGGAGGCAGCTGATCAATGATTCTCTTCATTGGTGTTTCTCTCTCTCTCCCTTCCTTTCTGAAATCAATAACAAAATATTTTTTTTTAATGGAGAGAAAAAAATGGTGGCGAAATAGACAGAAGTGTCTCAGCCTTGTCTTGGAGCAGACAGAGAAAACAGCTGAGGGTCTTATGGGAGTGTTTGTTGGTGAGTTGAGGGACAGCTATACTCCAGGAGAAGGTAGGGGACTGCTAGATGGGGCTGCCCTGACCCCCCACTGCTGCTGGGTTCCGTCCTGGAGCCACCAGCTCAGACATGAAGACCACACCATCTTTTTTTTTCTTTTTTTTTTAATATATTTTATTGATTTTTTACAGAGAGGAAGGGAGAGAGATAGTTAGAAACATCGATCAGCCACCTCCTGCACGCTCTGCACTGGGGATGTGCCTGCAACCAAGATACATGACCCCGACCGGAATCGAACCTGGGACCTTTCAGTCCGCACACCAACACTTTATCCACTGAGCCAAACTGGTTTCGCAGAGACCACGCTATCTTGGAGGGGAAAGTGGATGTTTATCAGAAGCCTGAAAATCTACAACTATGGAACCCACCGAACAGCCGAGAACCCCTGAATACCAGTCCCCAATTGGTGCAAACACACAGACTCAGAGGAGCTCTACACTCCACACGGAAAGGTGAGGTCTCTGGTCCCGGCAGGACAGAGAAACATGCGCACTGTGGGAGCTGGAGGACTATGGGGAGTTGCGGGGGGGCAGGCTGGGCATAGAAAAATCCGTGGCTGTTGGGGCTGGAGTGATCCGTGAATGTGGAAGGCAGTCCTCAGAGCTGCTAACAGAAAGGAACTCTTAAAAGCAACCCATTTTAATCTGACACAAAAGGACAGCCTAAAAATTCTTAAAGTGTGCCACCTGCTTAGACCCAAGGGGAAAAAAGACTACACAGACTTGCATGCAGCCCCAGCGTTTGCACACTTAAGCTGGCTCTTTATTTTTGTTTTTTCTTTTTCCTTAACAAAAATCTTTGCTTCTGATTACTAAGCCCAATACATAGGATTACCCAATTGGGGCCACTCTAAGAGACTGCAGGGGAAAGTTGTTTTTCTGGAACCTGGAGATCAGAGTGGAGAATAACCATCAGAGAACCAGCTCTGGGGAAGCCCACTCCCACAAATCAGTAATGAGTGCCACAGGGAAAGGAGGATCTAAGCACAGGCTAGAGAGGACCTATAGACCCAGAGGTCAATCCAGAAATACTGCCACCCAGGGGTTGAATCACAAAATGACTATTATGTAAACACAAATAAAGGAATACCAGAAATTAAGACACACTGGCCTGCTTTAAAATCAGGACTGGCTTACAACACTGAGGAGCAGTGGAATGCAGGGAACTGCAATACTGTCCTGACTAGGAAACAGGCATGCCAAACAAAACAGTAGACCTTCACTACTGCACATTTTATTTTGATTTTTTTTTCATCTTTTATTTAAGAAACTAATTTTCTTTTTTCCTCGCTTGATTTTACCTTTTTAATTATTACATTTTTATTTTCAATCAGTATTATTACTACTACTATTTTACCTTTTTTTAAAAAAAGGTATTTTATTTTACTTTGAGATTAGTATACTACGTTCTATTTTCATATTCCCTTTAGCATCATTTTACTCTATCTCAGTTTTACCTTTATGCCATCACTCTCTTCCTAACTTTTCCCTTTTGTTGTCCTGTTTTTCTTACCCTTTTCCTGCTGTAGATTTTCCCCATTCTTTCTTTTTTCTTTTTCACTTTTTAGCAAATTATTTATTTGGAAAGAATTAGAGATGGTCACAAAGATTTATGGATTAGGATAGTCACTGTAACCATATTCATAATAGTGAAAAATTAGAAACAACCTAAATGACAATAGTTAAATAACAGATGGTACCTACAATGGTGTGAAATATTGTGTAAAGATTTTTTAAAATTATGCTTTAGAATAATATTCAAATACATAAGTAAATCAAGTGAGTTACAAAAAATAACATACATTTCAACCCTAGCTTTTGGAAAAAAAATATATTCATATAAAAATGCACACAAAACCTTAACTGTAGTTATGAGGTGGTGGAATGATAGTTGATTTTTTCAAAAAATTATTTTTATTGATTTCAGAGAGGAAGGGAGAGACAGAATCATCAATGATAAGAGAGAATCACTGATAGACTGCCTCCCACACACCCTCTACTGGGGACAGAGTCCACAACCAAGGTATAGGACCTGGACTGGAATCAAACCCAGGACCCTTCACTCCACAGGCTGATGCTCCATCCACTGAGCCAAACCAGCGAGGGCAATAGTTGATTTTTTATTTTATTTATTTATTTTTTACTTTTGTCTATTTCCTAACATTTTTAAAACAAACATATTAGTGAGATAGTATTGCCAGCCTCTGGAGCCAAACCAGATTCCAACCTTTATAAGCTGAGGGACCTTAGGCAAGTTGCTTATTTTCAGTGCTTAGTTTTTCAGTTTCCTGGTCTGTAAAAATAAGAATGATAATAAGCTGAAACGGGTTTGGCTCAGTGGATGGAGCATCTGCCTGCAGACTGAAAGGTCCGGGGTTTGATTCCCATCAAGGGAATGTACCTTGGTTGCAGGCACATCCCCAGTAGGGGGCGTGCAGGAGGCAGTTGATCAATGCCTCTCTCTCATAGATGTTTCTAACTCTATATCCCTTTCCCTTCCTCTCTGTGAAAATCAATAATATATATATATATTTTTTAAAAAAAGAATGATAATAATACTTTACCAAATAAATTTATTATGCAGATTAACATGTGGTAGGCATTAACGATATAGTATCGCCCAGCCAACATCACTCAGTGGTTGAGTATCAACCTGTGAACCAGAAGGTCACGATTCAATTCCTGGGCAGGCACATGCTTGGATTTGGGGCTCAATCCACCATGTGGGGCGTGCAGAAGGCAGCCGATCAACAACTCTCCCTCATCATTGATGCCTCAATCTTTTGTTCCCTTCTCCCTTTTTTTCTGGGATTAAAATGCATATATATATTTCTTTAAAAAGAAAGTTAAGTGAAAGTTAAGTTTAAGTGAAAAGTTGAAGTTCTTTTTTTTATTTAATAAATCTTTATTGTTCAGATTATTACAATTGTTCCTCTTTCCCCCCCCCCATAGCTCCCCTCCACCCAGTTCCTACCCCACCCTCTTCCCTTACCTCCCCCCACATTATCCTCATCCATAGGTGTACGATTTTTGTACAGTCTCTCCCTGTACACCCCTCACCTCTTTTCCCCTGAGAATTGTCAGTCCACTCCCTTTCTATGCCCCTGATTCTATTATATTCACCAGCTTATTCTGTTCATTAGATTTTTAATTCACTTGATTTATAGATTCACTTGTTGATAGATATGTGTTTGTTGATCATAATTTTTATCTTTATCTTTTTCCCCTTCTTCCTCTTCTTCAAGAGTACCTTTCAGCATTTCATATACTACTGGTTTGGTGTTGATGAACTCCTTTAGTTTTTTCTTATCTGTGAAGCTCTTTATCTGACCTTCAATTCTGAAAGATAGTTTTGCTGGGTAATCTTGGCTGTAGGTTCTTGCTATTCATGACTTTGAATATTTCTTTTTTTTAAAATAAATCTTTATTGTTCAGTTTATTACAAATATTCCTCTCCCCGCCCCCCACATAGCTCCCCTCCACCTGATTCCCCACCCTCCACCCCATACCCTTACTCCCCGCCACTGTCCTCATCCATATATATGTTTATCTAATCTCGTCCTGCATCCCTCACACCCTCTAACCCCCAAGAATTGTCAGTCCATTCTTTTTATATACCCCTAATTCTATATATTCACAAGTTTATTCTGTTCATCAGATTTTTTATTCACTTGATTTTTAGATTCACTTTTTTGATAAGTATGTATTTGTTACCACTTTGTTGTTCATGATTTTTATCTTTACCTTTTTCTTCTTCCTCCTCTTCTTAAAGAGTACCCTTCAGCATTTCATATACTCCTGGTTTGGTGGTGACAAACACCTTTAGCTTTTTCTTGTCTATGAAGCTCTTTATGTGACCTTCAATTCTGAATGATAGCTTTGCTGGATAGAGTTCTCTTGGTTGTAGGTTCTTGCTATTCATTACTTTGAGTATTTCCTGCCCCTTGCTTTTGGCCTGCATAGTTTCTGTTGAGAAATTGGCTGACAATCATATGGGTGCCCCCTTGTAGGTAATTAACTGTTTTTCCCTTGCTGCTTTTAATATTCTCTCTTTGTCCTTTGCTCTTGCCATTTTAATTATGATATGTCTTGGTGTGGTCCTCTTTGGATTCCTTTTATTTGGGGTTCTGTGTGCTTCCTGGACTTGTAAATCTATTTCTTTCACCAGGTGGGGAAAGTTTTCAGTCATTATTTCTACTAATACGTTTTCAGTATCTTGCACTCTCTCTTCTTCTGGCACCCCCATAATTCTGATGTTGGTATGCTTGACGTTGTCCAAGAGGCTCCTTACACTATGTTCAAATTTTTGGATTCTTTTTTCTTTTTGCTTTTCCAGGTGAGTGTTTTCTGCTTCTTTTATTTTAAATCTTTGACTTGATTCTTGTGTTCCTATAGTCTGCTGTTAGGTCTCTGTATAATATTTTTTATTTCAGTCAGTGTATGTTTAATTTCTAGTTTGTCCTTTTTCATATCCTCAAGGGTCTCATTAAATTTATCGACCTTTGCCAAGACCAGTTTGGCTCAGTGGATAGAGCGTCGGCCTGCGGACTGAAAGGTCCCAGGTTCGATTCCGGTCAAGGGCATATACCTTGGTTGCAGGCACATCTCCACTGTGGGGCGTGCAGAAGGTGGCTGATCGATGTCTCTTTCTCATCGATGTTTCTGACTCTCTATCTCTCTCCCTTCCTCTCTGTAAAAAATCAATAAAATATATTTAAAAAAAAAATTATCGACCTTTTCTAGGAAATTCTTGAAAAACCTTATAGCTGTGGTTTTGAACTCTATATCCAGTCATTTGTTTTCTTCCATTTCTTTTGTTTGTGATCTGTTCCTTTGTCTCCACTTTTTCACTGCTTCCCTGAGTTGGTAGAGTAGCTTTGTGTGATAGATGTCCTATATGGCCCAGTAGCTCAGCCTCCCCAGTTACCTGAAGTAGACACTCTTGGTACACCCCTTTGTGGACTGTGTGTACAGCCTTGTTGTAGTTAAGTCTTTTTTTAAAATATATTCTATTGATTCTTTACAGAAAGGAAGGGAGAGAGATAAAAAGTCAGAAACATCAATCAGCTGCCTCCTGCGTGCTCCACAGTGGAGATGTTCCCGCAAGCAAGGTACATGCCCCCAACCAGAATCGAACCTGGGACCTTTCAGTCTGCAAGCCAACGCTCTATCCACTAAGCCAAACTGGTCTCGGCTGTAGTTAAGTCTTGATTGTTGTTGGTATCACTGGGCAGAATTGACCTTCAGGTCAACAGGCTATGAGGATCAGATGTGTCTACACCAGGAGAACTTCTGTGCTGGAGTCAGGCTTATGAGACAAGACTTGCAAAATTGCAAAAGCCTCTGTGCTCAGCTTGGATGGGACGGAGACTCAGGGCTGAGCAGATAGTCTTGGCTTCCCATCAGCCCTGCCCTATGAGGCTCTTGCATCTCAATGTCCCTCGGTAATCACTGCAGCCTTCTCTACATGCACTCGAATGTATACCTCCAGACCTCTGCCTTTTGCACCTCCCCTGAGTTTCTGTGCACTCCAGGGACTCATATGAGTCTGAAACCCTAGAGTCTTGCCCGAAACTGGGGTTCAGTGCAGTCGGAACTGGATTTTAGTGCAGTGGGGAGGTTCTGTCTTCCTCCTGCTAGAGAAAGCTAATGGCACAATCCAGTCAGTCCTCTCTGCATACACTCATGCACGTGCCTCCAGACCTCTGCCTTTCATGGCTCCCCTAAGTTTCTGTGCCCTCTTCCCTTTTCACGTCACTTAAGACTTCTCCCCCACACCCTCCAATGAGTCTCTCCCGGAACTGGGGTTCAGTGCAGTGGGATAAGGGGTTCAGTGCAGTTGGGACTTTCTGTCTCTCTCCTGCTAGAAGAATCCAGCCAGGCACTCCACTACCCATCCTCTCCACATGCATGTCTCCATACCTCAGCTTTTTGCAGGTTCTGAGTCTCTCTGACCCCATCTCTTTCTTTTTTGTTGTAGAATTTTGACTCAGCCAGCTTTTCTGTGGTTCTGGATGATGTCTGTTCTGCCTTTTAGCTGTAGTTTTGAAATTGTTGTGCGAGGCAGCAGTTTAGGTATTCACCTATGCCGCCATCTTGGTTTCTCCCTATTTTTTATTTTTACCCCTGTTAAAATTTCACCCTAATTATATGTCTAATTTCCAATCCCTTGTTCCAAGTCCATACACACCTCTCTCTTCTCTGTCTTCACTATCCAAAAAATTGTTTTTCTCTGTCCTTCTGTTGTTGTTTGCTTGATTGTTGATTATATAGACTCTTTATGCTTCTCTGTGAGACTGTTTTGCTTATTCTTTTTTGTTTGTTTGTCTGCTTGTTTTTTATTGTTTTTTTACTTCTGTTTTCCCTCACCTCACTTGATATTAGTTGTTGTTTATAGTTTGTATTCATCTCCAGGTACTTGTTGATGGCATTTGTTGGGATTAGTGACTGTTCTATTGGAGTTTTCTCCCCATATATATAGTGTGTTCTTTCTTACTCTCTTTTCTCTCCTACTTTTTTTTCCTTTTCCTAATTTCATTTTTGCACTCCTTTCTTTTCTTTTTTCTTTTCTCTTCTTCTTTCTCTCCTATCCTCTAATTTGCCTTTCTCTGGTGGTCATCTTTATTTGGGGTTATTAATATTGTGAATACATTTCTGTTCAGTGCCTTGTGTGTTGTACCTGGTTGTGTTGTATTTTGTGCCTTTAAATAAATGCAGGAGAGAGAGAACTACATAACCAGATACCTGAAGAAGAGAGACCATGGGGAGACAAAGAAACAGCCCACATATGAAAGGAAAGCAGGCATCCCAGAAAAGAAAATAAATGAAATGGAGGAAAGCAACCTGTCAGAGAAATGGCCATAAGATGGTTGAAAAGAATGGAAGACAAATATGACAATTTGTGTAAGAACCAAGAAGAAATGAAGAAGAACCAATAAGAAATGAAAAATGACATCGCTACTGTAAAAAACTCAATAGAAAACATCAAGGGTAGACTAGAAGAAGTAGGGGACCATATACGTGAACTAGAAGACAAGATAGGAAAAAATACCCAAGTAGAGCGGCTTTAGAAAAAAAAATTAAACAGCAGGAGGAAAGCCTAAGGGAACTTTATAACAACACAAAACAAAACAACATCTGCATTATAGGGTTTCCAGGAGAAGAGGAAATTTAGCAAGAAATAGAAAACCTGTTTGAAGAAATAATGACAGAAAACTTCCCTGATATAGAGAAGAAAAAAACCACAGAAATCCAAGAAGCTCAGATTCCCAAGCAAACTGAACACCAAAAGACCAACACCAAGGCACATTATAATTAAATTGGCAAACACCAATGACAAAGTAAGAATTTATATATATATATTATTGATTTTTCACAGAGAAAAAGGGAAAGGGATAAGAGCTAGAAATATCGATGAGAGAGAAACATTGACCAGCAGCCTCCTACACACCTCCTACTGGGGATGTGCACACAACCAAGGTACGTGCCCTTGACTGGAATCGAACCTGGGACCTTTCAGTACACAAACTGATGCTCTGTCTGCTGAGCCAAACCGGTTTCGGCGACAACGTAAGAATCTTAAAAGAGGCCAGAGAAAGACAGAAAGTTACCTATAAAGGAACCTCCATCAGACTAGTGACTGATTTCTCAACAAAAACTCATCAGGCCAGAAGGGAATGGAATGAAATATACAAAGTCATGCAAAGGAAAGATCTGAATCCAAGAATACTGTATCCAGCAAGGCTATCAATCAAAATTGAAGGTGAAATCAGAGGCTTCACCCACAAAAAAGGACTAAGGGAATTTATTACCACCAAACCAGCAATGCAAGAAATGCTAAAAGGTCTGCTGTAAAAAAAAGAAATAGGAAACGAAGAAGGAACCCAGGGTAAAGAATTAAAATGGTGACAAATAAATACCTATCAATAATAACTTTAAATGTAAATGAATTAAATGCTCCAATCAAAAGACATAACGACCCATATATGGATTGGATAAGAAAACACGACCCATATATCTGCTGTCTACAAGAAATCCATCTCAGAAAAAAAAATGCACACAGACTGAGGGTGAAGGGATAGAAAAAGGTTTTCAGGCGAATGGAAATGAAAAAATAAAAAAACCTGGGGTAGCAATACTTATATCTGACAAATTAGATCTCAAAGTGAAGGACATAACAAGAGATAAGGAAGGCCACTTCATAATACTTAAGGGAGCAATCCAACAAGAAGAAATAACTCTGGTAAACATATACGCACCCAATACAAGAGCATCCAAATACATGAAAAAATTCCTGAAGATATCAAGGGGAAACTGACAGAAATATAATCATAGTAGGAGACTTTAATACCCCACTTATCACCATCAGAAAAATCCTCCAAACAAAAAATCAGCAAAGAAACATTAATCTTAAATGACTCACTAGACCAGATGGAATTAATTGACATCTTCAGAACATTTCACCCCAGACCACAGAATATACATTCTTCTCAAGTACACGTGGGTAATTTTCAAAGATAGATCATATGTTAGGTCATAGGCAAAGTCTTTTCAAATTAAAGAAGATAGAAATCATATCAAGCATCTTTTCAGATCATAGTGGCATAAAACTGGAAATCAACTACAATATAAACAACACAAAAAAATCAAACACATGGAGACTAAATAGCATGCTATTAAACAATGATTGGGTTACCAGAGATCAAAGAAGAAATAAAAAATATCATGTAACAAATGACAATGAAAACACAACAATCCAAAATCTATGGGACACAGTGAAAGCAGTCTTGAGAGGGAAGTTTATAGCTCTACAAGCCTAATGCAAAAAAAAACAAGAAACAATGGTAATAAATTACCTAACCCTACAACTCAGAGTTAGAAAGAGAGCAACAAGAAGAGCCCAGCCCAAACCAGTTTGGCTCAGTGGAGAGAGCGTCGGCTTTCAGACTGAAAAGTCCCAGGTTCGATTCCGGTCAAGGGCATGTATCCTGGTTGCGGGCACATCCCCTGTAGGGGGCGTGCAGGAGGCAGCTGATCAATGTCTCTTTCTCATCGATGTTTCTAGTTCTCTATCCCTCTCCCTTCCTCTCTGTAAAGAATCAATAAAATATATTTAAAAAAAGAAAAGCCCAGTGTAAGCAGAAGGAAGGAAATAATAAAAATCAGAGTGAAAATAAATTACAGAGACAAAAACAAATAAATAAATAAACAA
Source organism: Lasiurus borealis (assembly GCA_004026805.1). Taxonomy (NCBI): domain Eukaryota; kingdom Metazoa; phylum Chordata; class Mammalia; order Chiroptera; family Vespertilionidae; genus Lasiurus; species Lasiurus borealis. Next base: position 59,915 of record PVJN01003389.1, read on the forward strand.
TAAAAAGATCAACAAAACCAAGAGCTGGTTCTTTGAAAGGATAAACAAGATTGATGAACCTCTAGTCAGGCTCACCAAGAAGCAAAGAGAGAAGACCCAAATAAACAAAATCAGAGATGAAAGAGGAGAAATAACAACAGACACCACAGAAATACAAAGGATTGTTAAAAAAATACTATGAACAACTATTCCAACAAACTGATATTGCTCTTAGGGCAATGAAAGCAAAGGAGGAAATGGACATATTCCTAGAAAAATATAACCTTCCATAACACAATCAGGAAGAATCTAAACATCTCAATAGCCAATAACTATGGAAAAAATTGAAGCAGTCATCAAAAAGATTCCAGCAAACAAAAGCCAGGGGCCAGATGGTTTCCCAGGGGAGTTTTACCAAACATTCAAGGAAGAACTAAAATCATCCTCAGACTATTCCAAAAAAGTCAAGAAGGAACACTTACAAGCACTTTCTATGAAGCCAGCATCCCCCTAATACCAAAACCAGATATAGACAGAATTACAGGCCAATATCCCTCATGAACATAAATGCCAAAATCTTCAACAAAATTCTAGAAAATAGGATCCAGCAGTACATCAGAAAGATCATACACCATGACCAAGTAGGATTTATCCCAGGAATGCAAGGATGGTACAATATCTGCAAATCAATAAATGTGATACATCACATAAACAAATTGAGAGATAAAAATCACATAGTCTGCCGAAACTGGTTTGGCTCAGTGGATAGAGCAATGGCCTGCAGACTCAAGGGTCCCGGGTTCGATTCTGGTCAAGGGCATGTACCTTCATTGCAGGCACATCCCCAGTGAGGGGCGTGCAGGAGGCAGTCGATCGATGTCTCTCTCTCATCGGTGTCTCTAACTCTCTAGCTCTCTCTCTTCCTCTCTGTGAAAATCAATAAAAATATATTTTTTAAAAATCACATAGTCATATCGATTAATGCAGAAAAAGCATTGACAAAATCCAACACCCATTTTTGATAAAAACTCTCAACAAGGTGGGAATAGAAGGATCATACCTCAACATAATAAAAGCCATATATGATAAACACACAGCTAACATCATACTCAATGGGCAACAACTAAAACCATTTCCCCTAAGAACAGGAACAAGACAGGGATGCCTACTCTCACCACTCCTGTTTGACATAGTACTGGAAGTATTAGCCATTGCAATTAGACAAGAAGAAGAAATAAAAGGCATCCAAATTGGAAAAAAAGAAGTAAATTTGTCCTTATTTACAGATGATATGATACTGTACATAAAAAACCTAATAGCCGAAACCGGTTTGCCTCAGTGGAGAGAGCGTCAGCCTGCGGACTGAAAGGTCCCGGGTTCGATTCTGGTCAGGGGCATGTATCTTGGTTGCAGGCACATCCCCAGTGGAAGGCGTGCATGAGGCGGCTGATTTATGTCTCTCATTGATGTTTCTAACTTTCTATACCTCTCCCTTCCTCTCTGTAAAAACTCAATAAAATATATTTTTAAGAAAGACTCCTCAAAAACTAATAGACTTAATAAATTAATTTGGCAATGTAGCAGGATACAAAATTAACGCCAAGAAATCTAGGCATTTCTATACACCAATAGTGAAATTACAGAAAGAGAGACAAAAAGTAATTCCATTTACTATTGCACCAAAAAAATTAAGATACCTAGGAATAAACTTAACTAAGGAGGTAAAAGACCTATACACAGAAAACTACAGGACACTGAAAAAAGAGATAGAGGAAGACGTAAACAGATGGAAGAACATACCATGTTCATGGATTGGGAGAATCAACATCATTAAAATGTCCATTCTACCCAAAGCAATCTATAGATCCAATGCATTCCCCATTAAAATACCAATGGCATATTTCACAGACCTAGAAAAAACTCTCCAAAAATTCATCTGGAATTTTCAAAAGACCCCTAACAGCCACAGCAATCCTGAGAAAGAACAACAACATAGGTGGGATCTCAAAACCAGATTTCAAGCTGTATTACAAACCACTGTTCTCAAAACAGCATGGTACGGGCACAAGAACAGACAGATAGACCAATGGAATAGAACAGAAAATCCAGATATTGAACCAAACCACTATGCTCAATTAATATTTGACAAAGGAGGCATGAACATACAATGGAGTCAAGACAGTCTCTTCAATAAATGGTGTTGGGAAAATTGGACAGATACATGCAAAAAATGAAACAAATCCACCAACTTATACCATATACAAAAATAAACTCAAAATGGATACAGGACTTAAACATAAGATGGGAAACCATAAAAATACTAGAGGAATCCACAGGCAGCAAAATCTCAGACATATACCAAAGGAACTTCTTCACTGATATTACTCTTAGGGCAATGAAAGCTAAGGAGAAAATAAACAAATGGGACTACATTACCTGCAATAAAAAGCTTTTTCACAGCAAAGAAAAACATCAACAAAACAAGAAAGCCCACTGTATGGGAGAACATATTTGCAAATGTTATCACTGGTAAAGGTTTAATCTCTAACATCTACAGCCAACTTATAAAACTTAACAAAAGGAAGATAAGTGATCCAATAAAAAAATGGGCAACTAGCCGAAACTGGTTTGGCTCAGTGGATAAAGCATCAGCCTGCGGACTGAAAGGTCTTGGGTTCGATTCCGGTCAAGGGTATGTATCTTGGTTGCAGGCACATCCCCAGTAGGGGGTGTGCAGGAGGCGGCTGATCTCTCTCATGGATGTTTCTGACTCTCTATCCCTCTCCCTTCCTCTCTGTAAAAAAAAAAAAAAATCAATAAAATATATTTTTTTAAGAAATGGGCAACGGACCTAAATAGAACCTTTTTTAAAAATATATTTTTTTATTGATTTTTTTCAGAGAGGAAGGGAGGACAGAGAGAGAAACATCAATCAGCTACCTCCTGCACGCCCCCTTACTGGGGATGTGCCCACAACCAAGGTACATGCCCCCAACCGGAATCGAACCCGGGATCCCCAGTCCACAGACCGACGTTCCATCCACTGAGCCAAACCGGTTTCGGCTAAATAGAACCTTTTTGAAAGAAGACAGAAGGAAGGCCAAGAGACACAGGAAAACATGCTCAAAGTCACTAATTATCTGAGAAATGCAAATCAAAAGGACAATGTGATACCATCTCACAACTGTCAGAATGGCTATTATCACCACATCAACAAATGACAAGTGTGGGTGAGGATGTGGAGAAAAAGAAACCCTCGTGCACTGCTGGTGGGAATGCAGACTGGTGCAGCCACTGTGGAGAACAGTATGGAGTTTCCTCAAAAAACTAAAATAGGATCTCTCATTTGACCCAACAATCCCACTCTTAGAAATATATCCTAAGAAACTAGAAACACCTATCAGAAAGGATATATGCACCACTATATTCATAGCAGCACAATTTACAATAGCTAAGATCTGGAAATAGCCTAGGTGCCTGTCAGCAGATGAGTGGATCAGAAAATCATGGTACATCTACACAATGAAATACTACGGTGCTATAAAAAATTTTTAAAAAGAGAGAGAGAGAGAAGGAATTCTTACAATTTGCAGCAGCATGGATGGACCTGAAGACCATTATGTTAAGTGTAATAAGCCAGGCAATGAAAGAAAAAAATACCACATGATCTCATTCATGTAAAATAAAGAACATTATAAACTGATGAATAAAAAGTTAGATAAAAAGGCAGTAAAGCACAGAACAGACTGTCAAATTACAGTGGGAATGCTGGGGAGTGTTGGGAAGGAGAGAAATAGATCAACCAAAAGACTTGTATGCTTGCACGTAAGCACACCAATAGATGCAAGACACTGGCCGGGGGTGGAATGAAGGCATCCGATAGGGGTAGGGGAGACTGGGGGAAGGTTAATGGGCGAGGGGAGGAGATATATGTACTAATATATGTAATATTTTAAAGAATAAAAATTAAAATAATACAAAATAATAAATAAAAGTGGAGAAGAGGAAATATGGTGGATTTTGCTCATGGGATGGAGGAACGCTGAGGGCACTGGGTTGTCTGGCCTGCAGGGCGAGGTTGCTACCAGCTTCAGAGGAGTTGGGAAAATCTGGAAGTGTGCCCACCCCATCAGCAGGGGATGATCGCGTGGCCACAGGGACCAACGCTCAGAGAGGGCGGCCTGGGGCCGTGGCTCTAACTCGCCGCTGGCCACGGCCGGGCCGGAGCGGCACCACCCTAGCAGCAGGTGGCTGCGCCGCCTGCGGGAGGCCAGCCCCGGGACTGGGGCGCGGCGGGCGGGGACGCGCACTGGAGGGCGCCTAGCGGGCGGCGGGAGCGGCTGTGGGGCGGGGCAGCGCCGGGCCTTGGCGGCTGTAGGCACGCACGCGCAGACCGCCCTTCGCGCCCGGAGGCACCGAGGAGGGGGAGTGAGGACGAGGGGAGTGGAACGTATTTCCGCTCTGGCGGACAAATAATACCGGCCAAAGGGGAGGCCAGGCCCTCCGGCCCTTTAACCGTGTGGGGGGGATTGTGCTGAAAGGGGGGTCGGAAAGGGGAGAATTCCTGCTCCTTTAATTCCCTCCCCTCTTCCTCCTCCCAGAGTTCTTGCCGCGGTCGCCGCGCGCGGAGCCTGGAACACTCGGCACGAGCCGCCCCCGCCCCTCCCTCCTGACGCCCACGCGGAGCCAGTCCCGCGCGCGCGCCTCGTGCACCCCCGCGCCTGCGCGCTACCCGGGCCCGGCCCAAGTGTGGGGGCGCCGGTGGCCCCGGGGGGGTGGGGGAAGTAGGGGGGCAAAAAAACAGAACGCGGACCAGGGCCAGGTGAGAGGCGCGTGCACTCAGGGTCTTGGGGCTGGCGGGGAGTGCCACGGAGCTCTAAACGGGGGTGGAGGGGCGTGCACCATGCGTGCAGGCGGTGGGGGGCGGGGGGGAAGGACGTGAAAGGCGCGTGCAAACGTGCAAAGTGGGGGCGGAGGAAGGAGGCAGCGAGTAAAGGGGGCGGGCTGAGAACATCCTGCAACCCGGGCACCCCGGAGCCCAGAGACTCAGGCCTCTTCTCCTGTTCCCGTGGGCACACGGCTCGCCCCATCCTCGCGGGCGGTTGGACTAGGTGTATGGACGCCGCTGCCCCGCCCCCGGGAACCACGCCTCCCTCTCCTGGGAGGGACAGCGCCCCCACCCCACCCCCGGGCTGGGGAAAACTGAGGACTGAAGACTGGGAGATGTGATGCTGGGGGGCCGGGCAAGATGGGGACGAGGGGCTTGGAGCCTTGTCTGAGGAGAGCCAGAGACCTTTGTCTCTGACCGGTTTCCTTCCCAACCAGGGTTGCCCACCCCCCGCCATAATGGCCTCTGGGGTGGAAGTCCTGCGCTTCCAGCTGCCGGGCCACGAGGCTGCTACACTGCGGAACATGAACCAGCTCCGCGCAGAGGAGCGGTTCTGCGACGTGACCATTGTGGCCGACAGCCTCAAGTTCCGAGGTCACAAGGTCATCCTGGCTGCCTGCTCCCCTTTCCTGCGGGACCAGTTCCTGCTGAACCCCAGCTCTGAGCTGCAGGTCTCACTCATGCACAGCGCACGCATCGTGGCCGACCTGCTGCTCTCCTGCTACACGGGCGCCCTGGAATTCGCTGTCAGGGACATCGTCAACTACCTGACCGCCGCCTCCTACCTGCAGATGGAGCATGTGGTGGAGAAATGCCGGAATGCCCTCAGTCAGTTTATCGAGCCCAAAATAGGCCTCAAAGAGGATGGGGTCAGCGATGCGAGCCTTGTGAGCAGTGTCAGTGCCACCAAATCCCTTCTCCCTCCTGCCAGGACCCCAAAGCCAGCCCCCAAGCCTCCACCCCCACCTCCTCTCCCCCCTCCCCTCCTTCGGCCTGTGAAGCTAGAGTTCCCGCTGGATGAGGATCTGGAGCTGAAGGCTGAGGAAGAAGATGAAGATGAGGATGAGGATGTGTCTGACATCTGCATCGTCAAGGTGGAGTCTGCCCTGGAGGTGGCACACCGCCTCAAACCTCCCGGAGGCCTGGGAGGAGGTCTGGGCATCGGAGGCTCCGTGGGCAGCCACCTGGGGGAGCTGGCCCAGAGCAGCGTGCCCCCCAGCACTGTGGCCCCACCACAAGGCGTGGTGAAAGCTTGCTACAGCCTGTCTGAGGATGCGGAAGGGGAGGGCCTGCTGTTGATCCCTGGAGGCCGGGCCAGCGTGGGGGCCACCTCTGGCCTGGTGGAGGCAGCAGCAGTGGCCATGGCTGCCCGGGGGGCGGGGGGCAGCCTTGGGTCTGGGGGCAGCCGGGGTCCCTTGCCCGGGGGCTTCTCCAGTGGCAATTCCCTGAAGAACATCAAGTGCACCAAGTGCCCGGAGGTGTTCCAGGGCGTGGAGAAGCTGGTCTTCCACATGCGGGCGCAGCACTTCATCTTCATGTGCCCGCGCTGCGGCAAGCAGTTCAACCACAGCAGCAACCTCAACCGCCACATGAACGTACACCGTGGCGTCAAGTCGCACTCCTGTGGCATCTGCGGCAAATGCTTCACGCAGAAGTCCACGCTGCACGACCACCTCAACCTGCACTCGGGAGCCAGGCCCTATCGCTGCTCCTATTGCGATGTGCGCTTTGCTCACAAGCCTGCCATTCGGCGGCACCTCAAGGAGCAGCACGGCAAGACCACGGCTGAGAATGTGCTGGAGGCCAGCGTGGCGGAGATCAACGTCCTCATCCGCTAGTGCTAGCTCAGCTCTGGGTCGGTGGGAAGGGGTCCACTGGCCCAGGAGAATTGGGGTTCGGGGACACGCAGGGATGGTGGGGAGCCTGAGCAGACACACACATCCTGGGGGAGGGGCCCACGATTCCATGGACAGAAGAGCCTGCCTCCAGAAGAAAAGCGGGGAGAGGGAGAGGGTTCTTTGAGAAGGCCAAGGGAGTATGGGACCCCAAAGAGATTGACTTCTCTTCGAGGTGCATGGTCTGTGGAGGGAGGGAAGGTCCTCCGGAATGAGGAGATAAAGGGGCTGGAAAATGTGTTTTTTCTGGCCAACCCTGCCCAGGGAGAGTCTGCCATTTCTTGAGGTGGGGGTGGGTGGGAACGGGGAGGGTATTTGGCAGGGATTCCGTACATGCTTCTGCTTAGAATAGATTTTGGGGAGAGGGACTGATAGGGGGAAGGATTATGGAACCCCAGAAAAGGAAGGGGGACAGGTCTTGCATGCTGGGGAATGGGACTGTGGTACAAGACTCACCAAAATTCTAGGAAGAACAAGGTGGCAGGTAAGAACATGGGGATGAGCATCCTGGGTAGTATCAGGAAGTGGGGTACAATAGCAAGAACGGGAATAGGGGGGTGGGGAGAGGGCACTTAGATGAAAGGACACAAGAGCTGTTTAGGGGGTGGAAGAGGAGTAGAGACTTATACAGTATTTTTTAAAAAGCAACACGTATTTTTTAGAATTTTTTTTCTGGAGTTGGGGGTTTTAGTTTTTGTTTTTTTGCTTTTGTTTTCCATAAAATAAAAAAAAAATCTTTTTTTCTTTATACTCTGGCAACTGCTTGTAAATGACTGTCCCACCCTAAGCAACCTCTTACTTGCTCATTATCAGAGGTCACAATTCATGCAGGTCCCAGGCCTGACAGGGAAGAGGAGTGTCACCAGTGGGCTCTCTCAACCCCTGCCAGGTACCTCGAGCACAAGTGTCCCGTACTGGCAATGGTGATAACCATGACCTGCTCCTCAGGCGTTCGGAATGGAGACCAGGGATGGACTACAGGTGTGATCACTGTGCCCACCAAAGTTGCAAGCAGGAGCCTATATTTGGTCTGGGGAAAGGAAAACAAAATCACTAGGTGTACAAGTGTAAGTCTCCAGAAACTACAATTCCCAGAAAACCCTACTGGAATGGTTCCTAACCAAAAACAACTACAGTTCCCAGGAAGCCTTGAATTGGCCTATATCCCAACCACCTGTCGGTGTCAAATACTGTTTGTGAAGTCAGTTTCCCAACTTCGACCAGATGTAATACCTAAAGGGACCGTACCCTAAATACTTCTATCGAGGTGGTCCGTCTTGGCCTAATACTCATACTCCACTTTGTGCTGGGCTGGGACCCACGGAAAGCCTGGCTATGCTTGTGAAGTGTTTGGCAAAAAAGGCTACTTGAATGTCACGGGACAGTAGTGACTGGGGCCCTGAGGTGCTTATCGAGATTCCTAGTGCATGTGTTGGGATGACTTGTCTAAACGGAAGAGACATTCCCCCCCGCCCCCCAAAGGGGACATGAAGCAGCCTGCTAGAACCAGCCGAGTCCTCTGTGCGCCCCCATAGCCCCCTTCTCAAATTATAAGAAAGTTTGTTTAGAAAGTTACAGAGGTGGCGGTGAGCCAGCCGGGCTACGAAGTCGCAGGAAACAAGTTACACAGACTCCCAAGGGCCCCTGGAGCTCAGGGGAACCAAAAGCAAAGGCGCGGCGCCTGGGGGAGGGGAAGGCGCCCTCTTGCTGGGGGAAGACTGCGAGTCCCTATCGCCCCTCCGGCTCTAGAGAAGCCAGGCCCAAACGGAGGCCCAACACTGGAAAGCACCTACAAGTGGGAGAAGCACCGCGGGCCAGGTTGGACATACAGCCGCGGTCCGGAGGCTGACACTCTGCTTGTACCCCAAACCTGGGGAGACGCGCCCGCGTGGTTTCCCCGCCCCTGCAGCACCGCGGAGCTGAAAGCAGGAACACAGGCCTCTGCCTGTAGCTCCCGCCAAGGCAGCTCTCCGGGGAAAATGGCCAGCAAGCGCGCGGTGGCTCCTTTAAGGCCCTTCCCGGCCCGCCCTCCCGGCCCACGTGACCCGGGGCGGCCGCGCCGGCTGGGCCCCAGCGCAGCGGCGATGGCGGCGGCGGCGGGAGCTGCAGCGGCGGCCGCCGAGGTGCGGAAGGGGAGGGGGAGAGGCGGGTGCATGCCCGCGCGCGCGCCCGGGGGAAGCGCGCGCCCGTGCAATGCTCCGGGGGTGCAACGGGGCCGGGGGGCCCGGGCGGGACTTACAGCCATCCGGAGGGCCAGCATCGGGGGCGGATGAGGGGACCAGGGGGTGGGAGGTGGGGGGAGTGGGCACGGGGGCGCGCATGCAGCCTTTGGCCGTCCCCGAGTGGGCGACTGGCCCCGGCGCCCCAGGAGCGCGCGCAAGGGGCGCGAGAGGCCGTCCGCCGAGCTGGGGGACTGCGGGTGTTGGAGGGGTTGGTGCCCGGGGTCCCCGCGGCCTGGGGGACAAAGGGGGAGCGGCGCGTGCCGCCGGGAGGAGGGGGCGGGGCCGGTGCGCGGAGGCCCCGCCCCCTCCCCTTCCTCTTCTCTCTGTCCCTGAGATGCGGGGTCTGCCGAGAGGCCGGGGGTTGATGCGGGCCCGGGGCAGGGGCCGTGCGGCCCCTCCGAGCAGCAGGGGCCGCGGGAGGGGGGGCGCCCACAGAGGGAGAGGTAGGCCCCGGAGCCTGCTCTCTCTTCCCAGGGCCCAGGCGTCTTGGGCCCCCCAACTTCCTACCGGGCTGACCAGCCCTCCTATCCCTTGTGTCGCCTCTCAGGGGGAGAGCCCTGCTGAGATTGGGGCTCTGGTGCTGGACAAGGAGCCCAGAGGAGCCATCGAGCGAGGTGAGTGACGCTGAAACGGCCCCGCTGGACCATTACCTCCCCAGGCACAGGCCCCCTGGCCTGTAGCCTTGAACTTTCTCTCTTCCCTTACAGTTCATGCCTCTTTTGGGGACATCCCTCGCAATGAGGAGATCCTGCCCAAGGCCAACCCCGACTCCCTGGAGCCTGCTGGCCCCTCATCCCCAGTCTCTGTCACCGTGACTGTTGGCGACGAGGGTGCCGACACCCCTGTAGGAGCCACACCACCCATTGGGGATGAACCTGAGAATCTTGAGAGCGATGGGGACCTCCAAGGGGGGCGCCTCCTGCTGGGTGAGAGGCGGTGGAGGCTGGGGGTGAGGTGGGGCATCCTCTGACTGCCTTCCCTCTGATCTTGCCTTGCTTACCTGCCTGCTATTTTCTAGGCCATGCCACAAAGTCATTCCCCTCTTCCCCCAGCAAAGGGGGTGCCTGTCCCAGCCGCGCCAAGATGTCAATGACAGGGGCGGGGAAATCACCCCCCTCGGTCCAGAGTTTAGCCATGAGGCTGCTGAGTATGCCTGGGGCCCAGGGGGCAGCAGTGGGGCCTGAACCCCCTCCAGCTACAACCAGCCCGGAGGGGCAGCCCAAGGTCCACCGAGCCAGGAAAACCATGTCCAAACCGGGAAATGGACAGGTGAGGCCTGGGGGAGGGCTGCAGAGGGCAGAGCTCAGCCTCTGGTGGGCTTTCTCTATCATCTAGCTTCGGGGCTTCTAATGGGGGTCACAGCTCTAGGATTTGCCCCAGGGCTGTTTTGTGTCACATTCTGGGCTGGCACTTGTGTGTGTACAGAATAGGAAAGACAACTGTGAATGTTAATGTCTTAGTTACTCTTAAGACAATGATGGTGTAAAGAAATTTTACCCCTCTATCTTTTTAGCTCAAAGGAAGCCCCAGGGAACTCTCCTCCCAGAAACACTGCCCCTGCTCCATTTTAAAGGCTGTGGCCCCAGAACCGCTCAAGCTTTATGGCAGTGTTTTGAAGGGTGTTGGTAGCATTCAGTTCTGCGTGTGGTTAGAGTAGCTTTGGTGAAGACCTTAACCTTCGTTTTCTCATCTGTAAAATGGGAAGTGGGCCTACTGCACACTCCAAAAAACAATTGAGGGTTGGGTGTGGGATGTGCTTGGGAGACAGCAGTTCTCCTTAGAACTCCATCTGGTTCCTGCAGCTGTGGATGGCATTTTTGAGGTTCTGGCTTACTACTCCACCCCCATTTGGGGCTCCAGACTAGTCCAGACCAAACCATAGCTGCTCCTGACCCTAAGTGTGCTCTGTCTCGGTCCCCAGCCCTCAGTCCCTGAGAAGCGGCCCCCTGAAGTACAGCATTTCCGCATGAGTGACGACGTGCACCCCCTGGGGAAGGTGGCCTCAGGTCAGTCCCACCCGCCCACCTGCAGCTTGATGAGGCCTGTGCTGAGAGTTTAGAATGCAAGCCTGGCTCCTGTCTTCTCTCCTTCCAGATGTGGCCAAAAGGAGGAAGCTGACCTCTGGAGGTGGCCTGGTGAGCAGGGAGAGACGGGCACAGGCCTCTCCTGCAGGGGCTGCTGCAGGGGAGCCCCAAACATGGGCTGTGTCCCAGTCTCGGGAAATGGGCTGATGGGGGTGCCAGCAGCTTCAATCGCTCTCATCTTTTTCTAGTTGGAGGAGTTGGCATCTGCCCGGGGCTCCAGAGGGATGGCCCTGGAGAAGGCGAATACAGCGCCCCTGGAGGAGTGGGAGACTGTGGTGGGGGATGACTTCAGCCTTTACTATGACTCTTACTCTGTGGATGAGCGCGTGGACTCGGATAGCAAGGTGAGGGCCACCATGTCCAAGGCTCACTCTTCAGTCAGTCCTGCCCCCCCTTTTTCACTCTTTTTTTTTTTTTAGCAGCCACTAATTCATTGCCCCATGCTCTCTATAACTTACTGCCCTGTGTGCTGCATCCCAGCCCACCTTGACCCCTCTCCACAGTGACCACCGTCCATTTTATGATTTATTTGTTGTTTGTTTGGTATTTATTCCTTTGCTCCGTTTGGTTTTATCTCCTATGTTTCCTTGTGACTATCATTCTTATCTTACCTGTTTTGATTTTTATTTAATGTTTTATCATGGAAACTTTTAAATATAGATGGTTCTTGAACAGCACAGGTTTGACCTTCATGGGTCCTCTTATACAGATTTTTTTTTCCCAATAAATACCATAGATGTATTTTCTTTTCCTTATGACTTATTTTTTTCCAGCAGTCTTGATTGTAAGAATATACAGTAGTATGTATTACATATAACATACAAAATATGTGTTTAACCAGCTATTTATCTTACTGATAAGGCTTCTGTTCAACAGTAGGCTATTAGTTAATTTTGGGAGGAATCAAAGTTATACATAGATTTTTTACTACACCCCTAATTCCCGTGTTGTTCAAGAACCAACTGTATGCATAAAAGAATACAAGAGTGGCCCTCACCAGTTTGACTCTGGATAGAGCTTTGCACTGAGGGGTCCCAGGTTCGATTTCGGTCAAGGGCATGTAGGCTTCCCCCAGACCATGGTTGGGGCACATGCAGGAGGCAACCAATCACTGTTTCTCTCACATCAATATTTCTCTGTCTTTCCCTCTCTTCCACTCTCTCTAAAAACCAGTGGAAAAATATCCTCAGGTTAGGATTAAAAAAATAATAATAAAGAAAGAAGACAAGAGTAAGCCCCATGTAACCATCAATATATAGCTGACTTTTTTCTTTTTTTAATCTTTTTACATTCAACATTATTTAGCATTTTTGTTCATTTTTATGAATTTTAGAGAGAGGATGGGAAAGGGAGTGTGAGAGAGAAACATCAATATGGGCTGCCTCTGAACACCCCCTGTACTTTGTCCCGATGCCCAGCCAACTGAGTCACTCTGACGAGGGCTCAATATTAGTTGTGGTTAGACAATCCTATACTTTACAAAGGATTCCTCCCTGATACTTCCAGTTCCCGCCTGGCACCGTACTTAGTCATCACAATATCACTGACTAGATTCCCTATGCTGAACTTTTACATCCTTGTGACGTTTTGTTATTGTTAATCCTCACCCAAGAATATTTTTCTATTGATTTTTAGAGACGGTGAGAGGGAGGGAAGGAGGGAAAGAGAGAGAGAGAGAGAGAGAGAGAGAGAGACATCAATGTGAGAGAGACACATTGATTGGTCGCTTCCCTCATGTGCCCAACTGGGGCCGGGGATTGAACCCAAGACCCTTCGGTGGTTGGGCACTCTAACCTCTGAGCATACTGGCCAGGGGAGCCCCTCTCTCCCCCACCCTATGACTGTTTTGTAACTACAGATCTGTACTTCTTAATCCCTTCAACTTTTTCACCCAGGTCCTCCCCCCATCCACCCCCACACCTCCCCTCTGGCAACTATCAGTTTTCTGTATCTGTCTGTTCTGATTTGTTTATATTGTTCTTTAGATGTCATGTACAAGTGAAATTCTATGGTATTTCTCTGACTTATTTCACTTAGGATAATACCTGTTAGGTCCACCTTTGCTGTTACAACACAGCTCATTTTTTAAATTAATTTTATTTGTCAATAACAGTAGACATACAATATATTGGTTTTGGGTATGCAACATAATGACCAAACATTTATATACCTTACAAAGTGATCACCCCAATAAGTCTATTACATATCTCTCACCATACATAGTTATTATAATATTATTGACTATATTCCCTGTGCTATATTTTATATCCTCATGACTTTTTATAACTGGTCATTTGTACTTTTTCTTTTTTTAAATCCTCACCCGAGGATATTTTTCTATTGATTTTTAGAGAGAGGGAAAAACAGAGAGAAATACTGATGTAAGAGAAACACATTGATTGGTTGCCTCCCAGGCTGGGGAGAAGCCCACCTGGAGGTATATACCCTTGATCGGAATCGAACCTAGGACCCTAGGTTGATGCTCTATCCACTGAGCCAAACCAGCAGGGAAACAACTTGTACTTCTTAATCCCTTCCCTTTTTTCACCCAGACCCCCTCCTCAAACCCCCCTCCCATCTGGCAACCATCAAAATGTTCTCTATATCTTTGAGTTTGTTTCTGCTTCATTTATTTTGAATTTTGGTGAAATCATGGCATTTGTCTTTCTCCAACTTATTTTCCTCAGCATAATACCCTCTAGATCAGCGGTTCTCAACCTGTGGGTCGCGACCCCTTGGGGTCGAACGACCCTTTCATAGGGGTCGCCTAAGACTATTGGAAAACACCTATTTCCCATGGTCTTAGGAACCAACACATGGCTCCTCGGTGTAGCAAAATGTAGCAGTGTAGTTTACTGTTGTCATATTAAGACTGTTACCCATGCTACACCATGATTCAAGACAAAATTTCATTTATTTGTAATTAGAAATAAATATTTCACAATATATAATTACATATTGTTTTTGTGATTAATCACTATGCTTTAATTTTGTTCAATTTGTAACAATGAAAATACATCCTGCATATCAGATATTTACATTACAGTTCATAACAGTAGCAAAATTACAGTTATGAAGTAGCAACGGAAATAATTTTATGGTTGGGGGTCACCACCACATGAGGAGCTGTCTTAAAGGGTCGCGGCATTAGGAAGGTTGAGAACCACTGCTCTAGATCCATCCATGCGGCATTAGGAAGGTTGAGAACCACTGCTCTAGATCCATCCATATTGTAGATGGCAAGATTTCACTCTTTACAGCGGAGTGATATTCCATTGTATATATGTACCACGTCTTCTTTTCCACTTGTCTATTGGTGGACACTTAGGTTGCTTACATAGCTTGCCTATTCTAAATAATAAAATAGTAATATGCAAATTGTCCCCTCGATGAGAGTTCTTCACGAGTTCAACCAGGGGGCAGGGCTAGCCCACCAACCTCCCACATTCCCAATTGGGCAGACCAGCCAGATCCTACCCATGCACAAATTCATGCACCAGGCCTCTAGTTCTAAATAACGTTCCAGTGAACATAGGGGTAAATATATGTATTGGAATTCATGGTAGTGCTGTTTTTAATTTTTGAGGAAACTTCATACTGTTTTCCACAGTGGCTTCACCAATTTGCATTCCCAAAAACAGTCTGCGAAGGTTCCCTTTCCCCACATCCTCACCAGCACTTGTTAATTTATTAATGGTAGCCATTCTAACAAGTGTGAGCTTATCTCACACAGTGATCTTAATTTGCATTTCCCTGCTGATTAGTGATATTCAACATTTTTCATGTCTCTTGGCCATCTGTATATCCTCTTTGGATAAGTATCTATTCAGGTCCTTTACCCATTTTTTAATTGGGTTGTTTGGGGGTTTTTTGGTTTTAGTTTTTTTGATGTTCAGTTATTTTTTATACATTTTGGATACTGACCCCTTATCAGAAGTATCATTGGCAAGTGTCTTCTTCTATTCAGTAGGGTGTCTTCATTTATTTGTTAATCCTCACCGGAGGATATTTTTCCCATTGATATTTAGAGGGAGTAGAAGTGGGCTATCTTGTTGTTTGTTTGTTTGTTTGTTTTTTAATATATTTTATTGATTTTTCACAGAGAGGAAGGGAGAGGGATAGAGAGTTAGAAACATCGATGAGAGAGAGACATCGATCAGCTGCCTCCTTCACGCCCCCTACTGGGGACGTTCCTGCAACCAAGGTACACGCCCTTGACCGGAATCAAACCCGGGACCTTTCAGTCCACAGGCTGATGCTCTATCCACTGAGCCAAACCAGTTTCGGCTCTCTTGTTTTGTTGATGGTTTCTTTTGCTGTGCAGAAGCTTTTTATTTTGATGAAGTTCCATTTTCTCTTTAATTTCCATTGCCCTACGACCTATATCTGCTTTTTGCTGCCTGTGGATTCTTCTAAGATTTTTATGGCTTCCCGTCTTATGTTTCAGTCCTTGATCCATTTTGAGTTTATTTTTGTGTATCGTATAAGTTGGTGGTCTAGTTTCTTTTTTTTGCATGTATCTGTCCGATTTTCCCAACACCGTTTATTGAAGGAGACGGTCTTGATTCCATTGTATGCTCTTGCCTCCTTTGTCAAATAGTAATTGAACATCATGGCTTGGTCAATTTCTGAGTTCTCTGTTTGGTTCCATTGGTCTATATGTCCTATGTGCTCCACCCCATCCCATCCATGCCTTAAAGTTCTTGTACCAATGCCAGGCAATTTTGAGAATAGTGGCTTTGTAATATAGCTTGATATCTGGTATTGTCATCTCTCCTACTTTGTTCTTCTTTCTCAGGATTGCTGCAGCTATTTGAGGTCTTTTTTTTATTCCAGATGAATTTTTGGAGAGTTTGTGAAATACTCTGTTGATATCATGAAACGGGTTGCATTAAATCTATAGAATACTTTGGGTAGTTGTGGACATTTTAATGTTGATTCTACCAATCCATGAACACCATATATTCTTCCACTTTTTGTCTTCCTCTATCTCTCTTTTCAATACCCTGTAGTTTTCCAAGTACAGGCCTTTTACCTCCTTAATTAAGTTTATTTCTTGGGTATAATTTTTTTGGTACAATGGTAAATGGGATTTTTTTTTTCTTTTTCTGTGAGTTCATTATTCTTGTATTAAAAAAAAACATAGATTTCTGGGTGTTAATTTTGTATCCTGCTACATTATTGAATTCATTTATTAAGTCTACTAGTTTTTTTATGTAGTCTTTAGGGTTTTCTATGTACAATATCATGTTATCTGCAAATAATGACAATTTTATTTCTTTTCCAATTTGGATGCCTCTTATTTCTTCTTGTCTGATCACTATGGCTAGCACTTCTAGTACTATGTCAAACAGTAGTAGTGAGAGTGGCATCCCTGTCTTGTTCCTGTTTTTAGGGAAATGATTTTAGTTTTTGCCCATTGAGTATGATGTTGACTACAAGTTTGTTGTATATGGCCTTTATCATGTTGAGAGTTTTTATCAAAATTTGTGTTTTAAAAAAGCCTATATAATAAAAGGGTAATATGCAAATTGACCCTAAAGGCAGAACAACCTGTCGCTATGATTTGCGCCGACCACCAGGGGGGCAGATGCACAACACAGGAGCTCCCCCGTGCTGGTCAGTATGCTCCCACAGGAGGAGCTCAGCTCAGCCACAAACTGGGCTGACGGCTGCCCAGGGGCAGTGGCAGGAGCTTCTCTCGCCTCCTTGGCAGTGTTAAGGATGTCCAACTGCGGCTTAGGCCCACTCCCACAGGAAGTGGGCCTGGGAAGTAGGCCTAAGCCATCAGTCGGACATCCTCTAAGGGCTCCTGGGCTGCCAGGGAGATGGACGTGTTCCTTTCTCTTGGATTTTCTGAAATAGTTTGAGGAAAATAGATGTTAGTTTTTCTTGGAATGTTAGGAAAAATTCCCCTGTGAAGCCATCTTGACTTGGACTTTGATTTGGTGGGAGTTTTTTGATTACTGCTTCTATTTCATTGGTTGTTATTGGCCTATTCAGGTTTTTTTATCCTTCCTGATTCATTTTTGGGATATTGTATTTTACTAGGAATTTGTCCATTTCATCTACATTGTCCAGCTTGTTGGTATATAGTTATTCGTAGTATTTTCTTATAGTCCTTTGTATATCTGTGGTGTTCATGGTTACTTCTCCACTTTCATTTCTGATTTTATTTATTTGGGTCCTCTCTGTTTCTTTTCTCTCTCTCTCTCTCTCTTTTTTAATATATTTTATTGATTTTTTTTTTTTACAGAGAGGAAGGGAGAGGGATAAAGACTTAGAAACATCGATGAGAGAAAGACATCAATCAGCCACCTCCTGCACACCCCCCACTGGGATTGTGCTGGCAACCAGGATACATGCCCTTGACCGGAATCAAACCTGGGACCTTTCAGTCCACAAGCCGTCGCTCTGTCCATTGAGCCAAACTGGTTTCAGCTCTCTTTGTTTCTTGATGAGTCTGGCTAATGGTTTATCAGTTTTGTTTATCCTTTTAAGAACCATCACTTGGTGGTTTCATTGATTTTTTTGTGTGTGTTTTATTTTTTTTTGTATTTTTAGTCTCTGTTCATTTATTCCTGCTCTAATCTTTATTATTTCCTTCCTTATACTTAGTCTGGGCTTTTCTTGTTCTCTTTCCGGTTCTTTATATTGTAGGGTTAAATAGTTTATTGCTGATTTTTCTTCTTTGTTAAGGTGGGCCTGTAGTGCTATGAACTTTCCTGTCAGGACTGCTTTTGCTGTGTCCTAGAGATTTTGGTGGTTGTGTGTTCATTTTCATTTGTTTCCAGGAAGTTTTTGATTTCTTTCTTGATCTCATTGGTAACCCATTTGTTGTTTAATAACATGTAGCCTCCATGTGTTTGAATGTTTTGGGGTTTTTACTGTAGTTTATTTCTAATTTCATTCCACTGTGATCTGTAAAGATACTTGATATGATTTCAATCTTCTTGAACTTGTAGCAACTTGTTGAGAAGAATGTATATTCTGCAGCTTTGGGATGAAATATTCTATAAATGTCAATTAAATCTATCTAACCTAGTGTGTCCTTTAGAGTCTCTGTTTGCTTGCTAAGTTTTTGTCTGGAAGATCTATCCATACTAAGTCCCTCTCAGTTGTCAATCTCTCTGTTAAAGTCTGCTAGAAGTTTTTATATATATATATATATATATATATATATATATATATATATATATATTTAGGTTCTATATTTGGTGCATATATGTTTACCAGGGTTATATCCTCTTGTTGGATTTGTCTCTTTTAGTATTATGTAGTGACCTTTATTGTCTCTTGTAATGGCCTTCATTTTAAAGTCTAATTTGTCAGATATGGAGAATTGCTACTCCAGCTTTTTTTTCTTTTCCATTTGCATGGATAATTTTTTTCCATCCCTTCATTCTCATCCTGTGTGTGTCTTTTGTTTTGAGGTGGGTCTCTTATAGACGCGGCATATAGTTGGGTCATATTTTTGTATCCTACCCTATTCCTTTTGATTGGAGCATTTAATCCATTTAGATTTAGGGTTATTATTGATAGTTAGTTAGTTATTGCCATTTTAATTCTGTATGGTTAGATTTCTCTCTCTGTTTCTTCTTCTCAGCTATCCCTTACAGCATTCCCTAGCATCTCTTGTAATGCTGGTTTGGTGATGAGGAACTTCTTTAGCATTTTTTTGTCTGGGAAGCTCTGTGTTTGACTCTATTTTGAGTGATAGCCTTGCTGGATATAGTAATCTTTAAGAGTAGAGGTATCTGGTTAATGCTCAAAATGGTGTGGCCAGAGGTAAAGCAAGTATTATTAAATATGAATGTAACCCTTAGCAACACAAATTAAGTGCTTTTTTTCCCCTAATAAAAAAGCTAGTTCAACATACGGTTTCATTCTATAAAGATATATCACTTCCAAGTCTGGATATAGTAATCTTGGTGTCAGATCCTTGCTTTCCATTACCTGAGTACTCCATGCCATCCCCTTCTGGCCTGTAGAGTTTCTGATGAGAAATCAGGTGTCAGCCTTATGGGAACTCCTTTGTGGGTAACATTTTTTTCTTTTCTCTTGCTGCCTTTAAGATTCTCTCTTTGTCTTTAATTTTTGGTATTTTAACTATGATGTGTCTGAGTATGGGTCTGTGTGGGTTCTTCTTGTTTGGAGTTCTCTGTGCCTCCTGAACTTGTGTGATTCTCTCCTTTACTAGGTTAGGGAAGTTTTCTACCATTATTTCTTCAAACACCTTCTATGTTCCATTCTCCCTTTCTGCCTCTTCTGGTACATCTGATACTCTAATATTATTATGTTTCACTTTGTCCCACAGCTCCCTTAAACTGTCCTCTGGTTTTTTAAATTTTTTTTTCTTCTTGGTTCTCTAATTGAGTGATATTTTCAACTTTATCTTCTAATTCACTGATTTGATCCTCAGCTTCCCCTACTCAGCTATGTATTCCTTCCAATGTGTTCTTTATTTATGTTATGTCATTCTTTATCTCATACTGTTCTTTTTTAATAGTTACTTTTCTTTTTTATACTGTTGAGCATTTTTAACATCATTACTCTGCAATCTGTTTCAGATACATTTTTTAGCTCTACTTTATCTTCTGAAGAATTCACTAGTTCTTTCAGTTGGTGTTTGTTTCTTTATTTTCTCATTTTGGTTGTCTAGGTTTGCGCTATGTATTAGGTAGATCCTCTATACCTCTCAATCTCTAGTGCAGGACGGTTTTTAAGGTTGTTTCTGACTAATTGGATCAGGCAAAGACTCAAAGCCTGGATCAGACAAAGACTCCAGAGACTGCCTCTCTCTACAGACTAATAGGATTCTGGCTTAAATTGCCACCCAGACGATTGTCCTCAGGTATGGTGAGAGTTTTTTCAACAGGGTGGGGTAGTTGCTTCTGCCTGGAGGTTAATTGTCATTTTTAGTCTCTTAAGTGGGCTCAGGGCAAGGTGTTTTTCAGTAGGGTGTGTTGACTGTCTTCCCCCAGGCAAGGCAGATGTCTGTGTGGAAAAGATGTCCTCCTCTGAGTGAGGTAATGACTCAGCCCAGGAAACCTGGGGTGTCTCCCTTCTGAGCTCTATCCTCCGAGTCCCCAGTCCTGGGTTCTCACAGCTTCACCCTCCCTCTGCCAGAGCACAAAGTGGGGTGGCTCCACAGAGAATTTCGTGCATTGGCCCTTTAAGAAGCTGAACTTTCAATTGCCATTTCCTGGCAGACAGCACCCCATTGCTTTTCAAAGCTAGATGTTATGTGGGTACTCTACTCAGTTTGGTGCTCTCTGCTGGGGAACCCAACTTCAGGATTAGATCCCTGAGTTCTCAGTGGCACCCCCACAGCTGAGCTATCTCTCCGGGATTTCAGTTGCCGTCTGTGGGTGCCCGGCCAGCCCTTTCCTACCTCCACCCCTCCTACCAGTCTCTGTGGTCTCCACTTTAAGTCCTTGGGTATCAGGGTTCTCTCCTATGAGTTTTCCATTGATTAATCAGGAGTCCTTTCCATATTTCAGTTCTAATTTCAGCTCGTTCCTAGGAGCATGTCCATGCCCCATTCTCCTACTCTGCTGCCATTTTTAATTTGTTGTTTCTGTTTCACTTAATATTGTCTTGCCAAGATTTACACATATTATGGTACCTAACACTGCACCTTGCTTTTTGTTGTGGTGTAATATTCTATATCCTTTCTCTTTATCTGGCTCTTTAACTCCTTCCCTGCAAGCCCCACCCCAGGAGAGAGCCATCTGGGTGCTGGCAGTGGCAGTTGGGTATGATCTGCTCCACCTCTCCCATGTCCCTCTACGGGAGAGCTGTGGCCCAAGGGTCACTGTTTCCTCAGCCCCACTTTGCCCTGGTCCAGTCTGAGGTTGAAGCTCTGGCTGAACAACTGAGTGAGGAAGAGGAGGAAGAAGAGGAGGAAGAAGAAGATGAGGAAGAGGAAGAAGAGGAAGATGAGGAGTCTGGCAATCAGTCTGACAAGGTGAGAGCTGGAGGCTGGATGGCCAGAGTCATGGGGCTGTGGGGCCTGAGGCCCAAGAGTTCCAGAGGATCTGGGGCCAGGCTGGCTAACTCTCCCTCCTCCCCAGAGTGGTTCCAGCGGTCGTAGAAAAGCCAAAAAGAAATGGCGAAAGGACAGCCCCTGGGTGAAGCCATCACGGAAACGGCGGAAGCGGGAGCCTCCACGGGCCAAGGAGCCACGAGGTGAGGAGGCTTCTCTGCTTTGGGGTGCCCTCCTTCAGCCCCCGTCCCAGCCCCAGAGAGCGTGCACAAGCACACGCTCACGCATGTACCCACACATCTAAGCACCTGTGAGCTCGCACTCTCACTCTCTCTGTCTCTGTGTCAGGAGTGAATGGTGTGGGTTCCTCAGGCCCCAGTGAGTACATGGAGGTCCCTCTGGGGTCCCTGGAGCTGCCCAGCGAGGGGACCCTCTCCCCCAACCACGCTGGTAATTGCCAATTGCTGGGATAGAGAGCCACTAGGGGGCACTGTCAGGACTGGGGAGAAATGGGAGGAGGGGGACCCCACTGGAGCCAGGGTGTTCATGGCCAGGCTTTGGGGGTTCTGGAGCATGGGGGGAAAGGCAGGCAGGGTGGGGGACGAACAGCCCCACCAGGGGTCCTGGTGGGTGAAGTGCAGGGCCTCCCTCAGCTCCCTTTCTCCTCTGTCTAAGGGGTGTCCAACGATACGTCTTCACTGGAGACGGAGCGCGGGCTGGAGGAACTGCCCCTGTGCAGCTGCCGCATGGAGGCACCAAAGATTGACCGCATCAGCGAAAGAGCGGGACACAAGTGCATGGCCACGGAGAGCGTGGACGGAGAGGTAGGCTGAGGGCGGAGAGGTAGGCTGAGGACAGAGGAGCACCGCGGGGCCCAGCTTCACCTCTTCTCGTCCATCACCCACCCTCCCTGCCACAGCTGTCAGGCTGCAATGCTGCCATCCTCAAGCGGGAGACCATGAGGCCTTCGAGCCGCGTGGCCCTGATGGTGCTCTGCGAGGCGCACCGGGCCCGCATGGTCAAGCACCACTGCTGCCCAGGCTGCGGCTACTTCTGTACAGTGGTGAGTGAGCATGGGGCAGGCGGGCAGCGCACCCCTGGGGGGTTCCCATGGCCTCACCCACTGTGTCCCTGCCCCAGGGCACCTTCCTGGAGTGCCACCCCGACTTCCGAGTGGCCCATCGCTTCCACAAGGCCTGTGTGTCCCAGATGAACGGCATGGTCTTCTGTCCCCACTGTGGGGAGGATGCATCCGAGGCTCAGGAGGTGACCATCCCCCGGGGGGATGGAGTGACCCCACCAGCTGGCACTGCAACCCCCGTGCCACCACCACTGGCCCAGGATGCCCCTGGGAGAACGGATACCTCCCAGCCCAGGTACTGGCCTTCCCCTCTCCCATCTGTTCCCTGTCGCTTCCTGTCGCCCCTATGACTTTAGCCCCTTCTCCCACAGCGCCCGGATGCGTGGGCAGGGGGAGCCCCGGCGTACACCCTGCGACCCCGTGGCTGACACCATCGACAGCTCGGGGCCCTCCCTGACCCTGCCCAGTGGGGGCTGTCTCTCAGCCGTGGGGCTGCCACCTGGGCCTGGCCGGGAGGCCCTGGAAAAGGCCCTGGTCATCCAGGAGTCCGAGCGGTGAGTGGGCACTGCTGTCTGCACGGGGGGTTGGGGTGGGGCTGCAGGGCCGGTCCCCGGTGGTGAGGCTGCTGCTGGAGTCTGAGAACCCCCTCTTGGCAGGCGGAAGAAACTCCGCTTCCACCCCCGGCAGTTGTACCTGTCAGTGAAGCAGGGGGAGCTGCAGAAGGTGGTCCTGATGCTGTGTGAGTATGTGCTCATTCATTCACATGAGTGAGCAAAACTCGATTGCGCCCAGCGCTCCCAGCACCCTGCTGGCCACGGGTGTGGGGAAGCCTTCGTCCTCGCTGAGGTGCCTGCAGGCCGGCACAAAAGCACCAGGGGAAGGGCCTCTTCGACTCGGGCTAAGCTGGTGCCCTGGCTCCCTATTCTGACACGTGCCTGAGAAGCCTTCCTGGGGCAGGCGTCGCCCCGCGCTTGCTCACCATGTGTCCCCCCTTCTCCCGTATGGCGGGTTCTCCCCGCAGTGGACAACCTGGACCCCAACTTCCAGAGCGACCAGCAGAGCAAGCGTACACCCCTGCACGCGGCCGCCCAGAAGGGTTCCGTAGAGATCTGCCACGTGCTGCTGCAGGTCAGCACGGCCTCCTGCCCCCCGCAGGCCTTGGACCCCTGCCCACCCTCCCTGTGCCAGCCACATGCCCCTACTTGCAGGCTGGAGCCAACATCAACGCCGTGGACAAGCAGCAGCGGACGCCGCTGATGGAGGCCGTGGTGAACAACCACCTAGAGGTGGCCCGCTACATGGTGCAACGTGGCGGGTGTGTCTACAGCAAGGTGGGCTACAGGTAGTGGGCTGGGTGGGTGGGTGGGTGAGAGGGGCCATCCGAGGACTCACCTGTCTGTACCCCCAGGAGGAGGACGGCTCCACCTGTCTCCACCACGCAGCCAAGATTGGGAACTTGGAGATGGTCAGCCTGCTACTCAGCACAGGGCAAGTGGACGTCAACGCCCAGGTTAGAGGCCTGGCGCCCAGCCCTGGGGTCCCTGGCTCAGCCTTAGGCTGCAGCCTCTTTCCACCTCGCTGACCTCTGACCCCTCCCTACAACTCATGTTGCTCCAGCTGTCCCCACCTTTCTCTCTCATTTGCATTTGTCTTTTTCTCTTTATCACTTTGAGTACTGAGTTGCTGCCTTAATCTCTGAGTTGTCAGTGCAGGGTTTTTTTTTAATTTATTATAATTATTATTTTTTAATCAGAGAGGAAGGGAGAGAGAGAAACATCAATGATAAGAGAGAATCGTTGAATAGCTGCCTCCTGCACATCTCCTACTGGAGATCGAGCCTGCAACCTGGGCACGTGCCTTTAACCGAAATTGAATCTGGGACCCGTTAGTCCACAGGCCGACGCTCTATCCACTGAGCCAAACCTGCTAGGGCTCAGTACGATTCTTTTTTTTTTTTTTTTTAATCCTTACTGATTTCAGAGAGAAAGGGAGAAGGATAGAGAGACAGAAACATCCATGGTAGAGAGAGAATCATTGGTTGGCCTCCTGCACATCCTCTACTGGGGATCAAGCCCACAACCCAAGCATGTGCCATTGACTGGAATTGAACCCAGGATCTTTCAGTCTGCAGGCCGACGCTTTACCCACTGAGCCAAACCAGCTAGGGCTCAGTGCGATTCTTTATGAACTCTTAGTCTTTCACATGGTAGACGTGTTTCACTCTCTGTTGGGAGGAGCCCCTGGAGTTGGCTCCTGTGGCCACTGGTGTGGCCCATCAGGCTCTGAGAGCATCGTGGCCTTCCGAGCATTTACACACTGCAGTCTGTACCAAGGGGTGGCTGTTGCTGCTGGTTCCTACATCTAGGACTTCTGAGTCGGCAGACCTAGGAAATACAAAATTTTTTAAAAAGAAAAAAAGTACTGCTCCGGCTGATTTGGCTAGTGGTTAGAACATCAGCCTGCAGACTGAAGGATCCCGTGTTTGATTCTGGTCAAGGGCACATGCCTTAGTTGCAGGGTCGATCCCTAGCCCTGGTCGGAGTGCATGCGGAATGGGGGAGAAAGGGGACAGCCAATCAATGTGTGTCTCTCATATCAATGTTTCTTTCTCTGTCTTTCCCTCTCTAAAATCGATGGAAAAAATAGCCTCTGCTGAGGATTAACAAAGAGAGAAAAAGTAAAGAAGTGCTCTGTGGCCTTGAGCAATAGACACTCTAGTTTGATATCAGATGAAGCAGATGCAGGGACTGGGGACTGGCTCCAGGCTCGGTGGCAAGCTGGGCTCACTGGCTCCTGGGCACATGCTTTGGCCACGTGCTGCTTTGGTGAACAGAGCTGGCTGCTGGGCCTGCCCCCAGCCCTCCTCCCCTTCTCCCTCCCACCCACAGGACAGTGGAGGATGGACGCCCATCATCTGGGCCGCAGAGCACAAGCACATCGAGGTGATCCGCATGCTGCTGACGCGTGGTGCTGACGTCACCCTCACAGACAACGTGAGCAAGAGTTTGGTTGGGTGGGGAGTTGGGGCTGACCCAGACCCTGACCAAAGCTCACTGCCGGGCTCCCCACCCCCACCTCCCCAGGAGGAAAACATCTGCCTGCACTGGGCCTCCTTCACCGGCAGTGCCGCCATCGCCGAGGTCCTCCTGAACGCCCGCTGCGACCTCCACGCCGTCAACTACCATGGGGACACACCCCTGCACATCGCAGCCCGAGAGAGCTACCACGACTGTGTGCTGTGAGCCCTGCCTGCCACACCCCCAAAGCCCCACCCTCACCTCCGGAAGCCCCAGCCCCATGGCTTCCTCTC
The DNA here is from genome assembly GCA_004026805.1 of Lasiurus borealis. Lineage (NCBI taxonomy): Eukaryota > Metazoa > Chordata > Mammalia > Chiroptera > Vespertilionidae > Lasiurus > Lasiurus borealis. The sequence continues at coordinate 85,362 of PVJN01003389.1, forward strand.
CTTCCCAGGCTGTTCCTGTCACGAGGAGCGAACCCTGAGCTGCGCAACAAGGAGGGGGACACTGCATGGGACCTGACTCCCGAGCGCTCAGACGTCTGGTTTGCGCTCCAGCTCAACCGTAAGCTGCGGCTCGGTGTGGGCAATCGGGCCATTCGAACCGAAAAGATCATCTGCCGGTGAGTACAGGCTTCATCCCAGAATGGTCCTGCACCCTAGCCCTCCCCAGACCCCCGCCCCCTAGCCCTCCCCAGGGCCCATAGAATTCCAAGAGCCACCTTCGGGTCTCCCTCCTAGGATTGCCAAATATAGCAAATAAAGATAGAGGATAGCCAGTTAAATTTGAATATCAGATGAACAATTGATAACTTTTTTAATGTAAGAGTGTCCCATGCAGCCAAAACTAGTGGATAGAGCGTCGGCCTGCGGACTGAAAAGTCCCAGGTTCGATTCCGGTCAAGGACATGTACCTTGGTTGCGGGCACATCCCCAGTAGGGGGCGTGTAGAAGGCAGCTGATTGATGTTTCTCTCTCATCAATGTTTCTAAGTCTTATCTCTCTCCTTTCCTTTCTGTAAAAAGTCAATAATATATATATATATATATATATATATATATATATATATAAAGAGTGTCCCATGCAGCATTTGGATGTACCTATACCAAACAATTATTTATTGTTTGTTTAAAATCTGAATTTAACTGGATGCCCTGCATTTTATTTGGCCACTTCACTCCCCATGCCCTCGACCCACCCCAGAGAGCCCTCACCTCACCTCCCTTTGCCAGGGATGTGGCTCGGGGCTATGAGAACGTGCCCATTCCCTGCGTCAACGGTGTGGACGGGGAGCCGTGCCCTGAGGATTACAAGTACATCTCAGAGAACTGCGAGACTTCCACCATGAACATTGACCGCAACATCACCCATCTGCAGGTGAGGGCCGGGGAGCCCCTGGGCTCCATCCTCTGGAGAAGCGCCCTCTCACCAGGACTCACACAGGGTCATCAGGCTCAGGGTAGCCCCGGGACAAACCTCCAGCAGCATCTTGATTCTAAAACATGAGCCCTAGAGAAGGGGCAGCAGTGGGGTCAGGCGCATGGGAGCTGGGGGCAGGGCTGACTCCGGCCAAGCTCACCCTGCCTCCCCCCAGCACTGCACCTGTGTGGATGACTGCTCCAGCTCCAACTGCCTGTGCGGCCAGCTCAGCATTCGCTGCTGGTATGACAAGGTACGCACCCTCACCCTGTCCCTCACCTCCTACCCTGGAGCAGCTGGCAGAGGGCAGGGCAGACCTGGAATTCCTGGGATGCTGATAGGACAGATGGGCCTGGCCTGACACATGCAGATCAAGGGGCGGGGGTTTGGGGTCCAGTCCTCTGACCTCGGAGCATATGTGGTATCCCCCAGTCTGGCTTCTTGTCTACTGACTGGATTGAGGCCAAGGGAGGATTTTTCTGAGGGGTCTCAGGGGACCTGGACAGCAGCGGTGGGACCACACAGAAACCACCACCCTTTTGCCCTCCCCAGGATGGGCGGCTGCTCCAGGAATTTAACAAGATCGAGCCCCCGCTGATCTTCGAGTGTAACCAGGCCTGCTCTTGCTGGAGAAACTGCAAGAACCGGGTGGTGCAGAGCGGCATCAAGTGAGGCCCTGGCCCTGCATGAGCACGTGCACACACGCACCCACTGTCTCCCATGCACCTAGCATCACCCTCTCTCCCACCCCCAGGGTTCGACTGCAGCTCTACCGAACAGCCAAGATGGGCTGGGGGGTCCGCGCCCTGCACACCATCCCCCAAGGAACCTTCATCTGCGAGTGAGTGGGCAGGGGCGAGGGGTGGGCCCAGGGCATTGCTTCCTCTTCTGCCCTCTCTGCCTCCTCCCTGACAGGTCTCCCCTCTTCTCGCCATCCTATCTTCAGCCAGCTGCTCTGCTCCCATTCCCACAGCCAAGCGCCATGCTTGCCCCACTCTGTCCAGACCACAGGGCTGCCCATCACCACTGCCCACATCCCTCACTTCCCAGCTTTGCATCCCCTCTCCCTGCCTTTCGTCTGTGTGGTTGTTGTTCATCGGAAGATATTTTTCCATTGGTTTTTAGAGTGGAAGTGGGGGAGGGAGAGGAGAAAGAGAGAGAAACACTGATATGAGAGAGATACATTGATTGGTGGCCTCCTGCATGCTCCCTGACCAGGGCCAGGAATCAAACCCATGACCTTTTATCTGTCATGTTATCTCTCAACTCCTCAAGCAAGCAGCTGTTCTTCCTGGGCCTCAGTTTTCCCACCATTGCTCATTGCTCATCCTGCCTGCACCTGCCTTTGCCCTCACCCCTCTGAGCACACGTGAGCGCGCGCACGCGCGCGCGCACACACACACACACACACACACACACACGCTCCCTGTGCTTCGGCCTCAGTCCCCTGGCAGATTCTCCAAGTGCCACCTTTCTCCCCACACCTCTCCGCTCCTGTGGCTTCATCCATTCCTGCAGCCCTGACACCCCCGTCCATCAGCCATGCCCACAAACCTCCCAGTGTCTAAACCTGAACAATATCCGATCCAAGCCAACTGCCACAGGCTCATCCCTAAACCCAGAGCCCTGGGTCCATCCTTTCACCTCCCCCAGCCATCACACTTGCCTGTTGCAACTCTTCAGTGGGGACCTCGCATGCCAGTGTCCCCATGCGTGTTGTCCTGATCCTGTCCCAAGGGGCCACCTCCTCCCTCCAAGATGAAGTCCCTGTCCTCTGGGCCCACGCAGCCTCGGGTCCCTCGTGGGTCCCAGCATTGTGCAACAGTGACGATCGTGGACACTGACTGGGGTGTCTGGCAGTGGAAAGGGGCCCGTGGGGCTGTGAGGAGACATGGCTGGGCTGGCTCCGCCACCCTGCCACCTTCAGAAGCCCACGCCCTGCCCAGCAGGTATGTCGGGGAGCTGATCTCCGATGCCGAGGCTGACGTGAGAGAGGATGATTCTTATCTCTTCGACTTAGACAACAAGGTGGGCAGGAGGTCCCACTGTCCTCTACTCCCAGTCCACACATGGAAACCTGTGGGCAGGAGGACTGGGGCGGGGGAGGCATTGGGGGCCATGGCCAGCAACTGAAGAGTGCTACCCTCCCCTCAGGATGGAGAGGTGTACTGCATCGATGCCCGGTACTATGGCAACATCAGCCGGTTCATCAACCACCTATGTGACCCCAACATCATCCCTGTCCGGGTCTTCATGCTGCACCAAGACCTGCGGTTTCCACGCATCGCCTTCTTCAGTTCCCGGGACATCCGCACAGGGGAGGAGCTGGGGTGAGGCTTGGCTCAGCCAGGGGTGGGTGAGATATGCAGGTCCAGGACTGGCGCTGGGGAGAGCTCCCAGTTTGCAAGCAGACACTAGAGCTGAGCTCAGTGTGGTGTTCAACAGTGTCCCTGGAGGGCTTGCTAAATAGGCCTGAGCTCACAGAGAATTCGGCTTCACCCATTGTGGGGTGGGGCTCCAGCTCCTGCATTCAGACAAGTTCCAGGCCGGCTGGTGCTTGGGTCAGCCTGTCAGGAGAGGGGCAGGGCCCTCTGGGAGCAGGGTCCATGGAGGCTCTGGCATGGCCTGGGCAGTCAGCTCTGGGTCCCACAAGCCTCCTGTGCTCTTCTGACAGGTTTGACTATGGCGATCGCTTCTGGGACATCAAAAGCAAATACTTCACCTGCCAGTGTGGCTCAGAGAAGTGCAAGCACTCAGCCGAGGCCATTGCCCTAGAGCAGAGCCGCCTGGCCCGCCTGGACCCCCACCCTGAGCTGCTGCCTGAGCTGGGCTCCCTGCCCCCTGCCAATCCCTGAGAGTGGACCACCCCCCTCCCCCTCTCCCGCCCCCAATGCCACCAGCTCAGTAGCTGCCTCTCACTGCTCACATGCACACCACACTGGGGGCACTGCCATCTCTCCCACTAGCCCTTCACACATTCCGGCCAGAGACCCTAGCCAGGCCCTGGAGGCCTGACAGCCCCTTGCCCAGGACTGGTTCCTCCCTGGGAGTGACTTCAGGGCTGGCCACTCCGTCCCTGTCCTCAGCTGATATTTGATGAACTGAAATGGGCCTCTGTGCCAGCTGGTGTCTTGGTTCTCAATAAATGTTGGGTTTGGTAACAACATTTGGGGTTTTTTGTTTTTTCGGGGGGGTGGGGTGTTATGGGATGAAGCACAGCACACGGAATGTAGATCCAAGGGCAGAGCCAAATGGAAGCTGCCAGACTGGTGTGCACAGCTGCCCCAGGGAGGGGAAGAGAGGACCCTGAGGGCAGGGTCTAGTCAAGACCTAAAAGGCAAATGACAAACTTGGCTGGAGGGCATGGATGAGTGTGTGGTGGTTTGCAAGGTTACAGGGATTCTTGGAGCATTCCAGGTCCTTCAGGTCAAGTCCCTGGCCCTGGCTAGGCCTTCTGGCCTCGCCCTCCTCCCTTTGCACTTTGAGGAGGAAATAGAATGTGTCAGGACCATAGGCGGAGGTGGAGCCGTGACGTGGGAGGGCGGGGCCTCGGCAGGTGAGTTGCCAGGTCTCCTGACTCCCAATCACTCGAGCTCCTCCAGTCACTCGGGAAACACTGAAGCATGGGGGGAAAGCCGGCTGGGGATGAGGCCTACGGTGAGAATAGGAGGAGGCCAGATCCCTTCGAGGGAGGGAGACCTGGGTAGGCCATTTGAACTGACCTGGGGGAGCTCATGGAAGAAGGCAGAGCCAGGGTCTTGGGAGGAGGATGGGGTTCAGGGGCTCAAGCCGGTTGCTAAGGAAACTGGGGAGTGAAGCTGGGGGTTTGGGCTTTATTTAGCCCCTGGGACTAGGGGTTTCAGGCCCAGACGCTGGTCCCTCAGGGCATGGCCCTCGGAAGGAAGGGAGCCTGAATGGAAGGAGGTAGGGTGTGGTCCTGCAGCTGCCAGGTGAGGCCCCGCCAGCAGAAGCCTGGGTCCCCAGGAGGTTCAGCCTGGACCCTGGGCTGAGGGGAGGGCGCTGGGGGTCTTCCCACGGGGTCGTTGAGCAATTGCAGGGAAATAGATTGTACTGGGGCCCCAGTGAGGAGTTGGGGCTCACGGTCTTTATGGGGGGTTGAGCCTGTCTCCGGGTCCATACTGGTAGTACCTTTAAGAATAGAGGCAGGGCCTCCTGGGGTCCCTGTGAGACGGTCCTGGGGAGACGGAGCAAGAAGTCTGTCTGTCTAGAATCTGTGAGCAGTGGGGGCTGGGAGCTGTTCCAGAACCTGAGGGTTAGGGATAAGGAGGTGTGGAGGAGAGGGATCCCTATGAGCAGTGGGGGCTGGCAGCCTGCCTGCACAGCCCCCTCTGGGTTTGGGGATCTGAGCCCCTGTTCTGGAGGGAAGGGGACTTCCAGAGGGGAGACCTGGGTTTCAAGGGGGCCAGGAAGGAGAGGAGGACTTCCTGGGAGACTTCCTGGAGCAGCTTTGGGTCAATCATTGATCTCATGTCCAAGAGCCATGCAGGGACAGAGTCCAGGCATCTGCAAAGCACGGACCCCACCTCTTCCCACACTGTCCAGCCCTCTGCCTCCCTCCTTAGCGCCCACAAGGGACCCTGGTGCCTGCCCCACTTCCTCCCTGTGTGTACTCAGGGAGGACCAGGAACAGGACACAGCCACAATCTCAACCGCTGAGCTCAGGTGTCACCTGCGTGGTTTGCTTGCCCAGGGACTGGCAGTGGCCGGGAGATAGGCCCTTTGGGAGGGGGTGTGCAGGGAGCTGCCTCCCTCCCCAGGCCCTGCAGGAGTTGAGGTCTGTGGCTCTAGTTTCTTTCCCCACTGCCTGGGGCAGATGGGAGAGGGACTGTGGCCTCCCTGTGGCTCCATCTGCCCGCCTGGGGGAGGAGAAGGACGGGTTGGCAGCATGGGGGTCACTGGAAGTGGTGGACACAGAGTCCACCTCACGGGGGTGGGGAGGACGAAGGAGAGGTGGGCCAGGGTGGAGGCAAGAGGGGAAGTTACTGTCCTGGAAATGGCCCGTAAAGGCTCCTCCCCCTCCCCCCAAGGTGGGCCTGCTGGTGGGCCTTTCCCATCCCCCATCCCCCTCCTGCCAGCCCTGCCCCTGTCCATTTCCCTTTGTGGGGACAGGGAATAGGGAGAGTCCCCTGAGTGCCTCGCTCTCCACACTGCTTCCCATTGCCCGCAGGGAAGCCCGTCAAACACGACCCTTCCTTCCGAGGCCCCATCAAGAGCAGGTGAGCTCTGGGAACAGCGGTGTTGGCAGGGGTACCCTCACCTTGCCCGTGTACTTGCTGAAAAATTGGTAAGAAGCTTGTGCCAGGAGAGCAGGATGCTGCCGTAGTGGAGGGGCCGCGGATGGGGGCCGTGATGTTCTCACGCGTGCCCTTCAGAAACCAGCTGAGCAGGGCAGCTGTGTGCTTCCTGGTGGCTCTGGAGGCAGCTCACCCACCAGAGAGGCCTTCCTAAGGAAGCCCGCCCAGCGCACTCAGCAGGCCTTCCCGCAGGGGCTGCACCGATGTCATCTGTTGTGTCCTCTTCCTCCTCTTCCTCCTGGGCTACGTGGCGCTGGGCATCGTGGGTGAGTTCCCAGCTGCAAGAAGCAGGCGGCGGCGGGGAGGGGCAGTGACCAGGCAGAGACGGACGATTCCCAGGGCTGCTTCCCATGACATCCCTGCCGTCCCCTTCGGGTGATTCTGTGTGTCTGTGTCCAGCGTGGGTGTATGGAGACCCCAGGCAAGTCCTCTACCCCAGGAACTCCACCGGGGCCTACTGCGGCATGGGGGCCAACAAGTAAGTATACCAGCGGGGCCAGAGGGAGGTAAGGGGGCTGGGCAGGGATCCTCTCAGCCACATGGAGAGCCTCCCAGCTGGGCAGCTGGCTTGTGAGGGCCCCTCCCATTTCGAGGTGAGGGAAAGCCAGGGTCAGGTGCATAGGCTTCAGACTTTGCAGATGGCCTTTGGCTCCCCGCTTGGGGTCCTGGTTGTGGCCCTGTAAGGTACTCAGCTTCTCTGAGCTCCGACTTCACCATCTGAGATGCAGGGATGACCCTAGCAGGGTGCTGTTGGTCTTCGTAGGCAGAAAGTGGCCCATCAACAACCAAACCTCCGGCATTTAAATGGCATTCACATAGTGGGCACTGGTAGTTACCACAATGGGACTGAGTCTGTGAGCAGTAGAGGGCCTTGCTCAAAGTCATAAAGCTGGGTGGTGTTTGAGCTCCAGAGTTCATGCTTTTAACCATTTGCGAGCATGGATTTGCTCAGCGCTGTCTGAACCATCTGCAGTGCTGAATAACTGGAGATCTTTTGATCTCTCATACCTCCAGTTGGCCTGAGTTTCCTGAGGCCAGGAGTTAGGTGTGCAGTCTGGAGGCCAGGGCTGGCCATCCCTTCTGCCCCTACACCTGGCCAGGCCCTGACACATGCCTATCCTCTCTCCTGCAGAGAGAAACCCTATCTCCTATATTTCAACATCTTCAGCTGCATCCTGGCCACCAACATCATCACAGTCGCTGAGCACGGCCTGCAATGCCCCACACCCCAGGTCAGAGCCTGGGATATACCTCTGCCCAGATCACCCCAGGTCTGGAAAGAGGCCCACAGCACCCCTTCTGCCCCAGGTGTGTGTATCCTCCTGTCCAGTGGCCCCCTGGGTCGTGAGTCAGGATGAGCTCTCACTAACGGTTGGGGAGGTCTTCTACGCTGCAAACAGAACAGGCTGCCTGCCAGGGGTGCCCTGGAATATGGTGAGCGATGCCCCAGCATCATCGCTGTCGTCAAGAAGGGGTGACATGGGTGGGGTGCAGGAGGATTTGGGAAAGTGACTATGGTGGTAGTGCTGGGAAGAGAGTGCGGGGGGGGGGTCACTCCATCCTACTGTGACTGATGTCTGTCCCTCCCCTTACCCCCAGCCAGTACTCCAAAGCCTGGAACAAGAGCTCTGCCCCAGCTTCCTCCTCCCCTCCGCTCCAGGTGAGAGCACACTCCTCCTCAGCATCAGGTAGCCTGTATTTTATTGCTCAAATGAGGAAGCCAGGCCCAGGGACAGCGAAGTCACACAGCAGGACAGCACAGTTGCCCTGCACCTGCAGCGTGGGCATGGCTGACGCAGGAAGTAAAGCTGCCCTAGAGCTGCGTGCTGGTGGGGAATCAGAGAGGTTCAGAGAGTACATGGCAACCACAAAAGCTATGTGTGGCGAATATTCCATACTCTTTTAGGTGTGTGCATAGAAGACAGATCAGCAGTTAACCCAGTGCTACAGATGAATATGGCTGGCGGTGGGGTGGCAATTGACTAATTTTAATTCTGTATGCTCTTCTTTCCAATAGTAAAATTTTCTTAAATTATTTTTATGACTTTTTAATTGACTTTGAGAGAGAGAGGAAGGGTAGGGAGAAAGAGAGAAACATAAATGTGAGAGACATTCATCAGTTGTCTTCTGCATGACCCCTATTGGGGATCGAGCCCAAAACCCGGCTATGCCCCTAGCTGGCTTGGCTCAGTGGATAGAGTGCCAGCCTGTGGACTGAAGGGTCCCACATTTGATTCCGGCCAAGAGCACATGCCTGGTTTGCAGGCTCAGTACCCAGTAGGGGGGCATTCAGGAAGAATCCAATCAATGATTCTATCTCATTATTGACTAGAAGCCTGTTGCATGAAATTCGTGCACAGGTGAGAGGATGTGCCCCTCAGCCCAGCCTATACCCTCTCCAATCTGGGACCCCTAAGTGAGTCTGGGCTGCTCACGGGGACCCAGCCCCCAAGGCTCTGGGAAGAGGAGCAAGTACTCAGGTGGGGGTGGTGCCTCTAACTGCTTCTGCCTGCCAGCCTGATCACCCCCTAACCACTCCCCTGCCAGCTTGATTGATGCCATACTGCTCTCCTGCCAGCCTGTTTGCATCTAACTGCCCTCTCCTACAGACCTGGTCCCCACCAAATGCTCCCTCCTGCAGGCCTGGGTCCCTCCCAACTGCCCTTCCCTGCAGGTCTGATCGCCCCCAACTTCCTTCCTCTGCCCACCTGGTCATCACCCCTACTGCCCTCTCCTTCAGGCTTGATCGCCCCCAACTGCCCTCCCTTGAAGGCCTGGTCCCTCCCAACTACCCTCCCCTGCTGGTCTAATCTCCCACAACTGCCCTCCCTTGCAGCCCTAGTCCCTCCCCTGCTGGCCATCTTGTGGTGACCATCTTGTGTCCACATGGGAGCAGCCATCTTGTGTATTGGAGTGATGGTCAATTTGCATATTATTCTTTTATCTGATAGGATAGAGGCCTGGTGCATGGGTGGAGGCCAGCTGGTTTGCCATGAAGGGTGTCCCAGATCAGGGTGCAGATTCCCTTGGGGTGTGGGGTGGCCTGGGCAAGGGGCCTGTGGTGTTTTCAGGCCAGCCATGCCCCTGGCAATCTAAGCGGAGGCCCTGATATCTGGGATTTATTTATCTTCTATAATTGAAACTTTGTAGCCTTGAGTGGAGGCTAGGGCTGCAGGAGCTTGGCTTCCTCCATTGTCAGGGAAACTAAAGCCTCCTGCTCTCTCCAGCTCTGTAGCTGCAGCCATTTTTGTTGGGATTCATTTATCTTCTATAATTGAAACTTCGTAGCCTTAAGCAGAGACTAAGGCAGGCCAGGAAGCTTGGCTTCTTCCATTGCTGGGGAAACCCAAGCCTCCTGCTCGCTCAGTGGCCACAACCATCTTGGTTGGGTTAATTTGCATACTTGCTCCTGGTTGGCTGGTGGGTGTGGCTTGTGGATGTAGCAGTTATGATCAATTTGCATATTACTCTTTTATTAAATAGGCTGTTTCTCTTCTTCTCCCTTCCTCTCTGAAATCAATAAAGAAATACATAATAATAATAATAATAATAATAATAATAATAAAAACAGCCCTGACTGGCTCACTGGATTGAGCGTCAGCCTGCAAACTCAAGGGTCCCAGGTTTGGTTCTGATCAAGGGCATGTACCTTGGTTGTGGGCACATCCCTAATAGGGGGTGTGCAGGAGGCTGCTGATTGATGTTTCTCTCTCATCGATGTTTCTAACTCTCTCTCCCTCTCCCTTCCATTCTGTAAAAAATCAACAAAATATATTTAAAAACAAAACAAACCTAGGTATATGCGTTGACCAGGAATTGAACCAGTGACCTTTCAGTATACTGGACGATGCTCAACCAACCAAGCTACACCAGCTGGGGCAGTCAATGTTATATTTTTAAAGAAAAAAAATATTTAAATTTTAGCATGAGAAAAGATACCCAGTTCTCACCATAAATACAATAGGAAGTACCTCAAATGAATGCCCCAAAGTCAGATCTGGACTTAAGTTCCAGCACTTTCTAGCTGTGTGGTCTTGGGCTAATTGCTCAACCTCTCTGAGCCTTATTTTCTCTTGAGAATGTCTGTCAATGCCAAGTGTACCTGGCAACAGGTAAGGGTGACGACAAATGCTGTGGGCATGTAATCGGTGCCAAGGAGAAAGCACAAGCCTCCTGCAGGAGGCAAGGTGAGGTGCGAATGGAGCTTGACAGGGAGAGGGGTGCAGCAAGAGCGACAACTCGGGAGGCCTGAAGCCTGGCTGTGAGGTGAGCAGGGTCAGGGCTGAGCCTCGGAGGAGCCTGAGCAGCAGAGTGGCTCAAGCCCTGGGATAACGAGGCTCATGCTGTGCGTGGTTCCCTGGCACCCAGACAGAGGAGGGCTGATGGATAGCAAGGTAGCAAGTGGAGGTTTCCTAAGAGCCAGCCCAGAGTAAAGGAGGGTGTTATTTGTCATCCCTGGGAGGGAAGGATGGGGATATCGGATGAAGGCAGCGTGGCCTGGGCTCCCTGCCAGAGCTTCCTTTTGCTGTGGAATCAAGAACAGCTCTCAGAGGGGAGCAGACCATCTCTCCTGCCTCCCTGGGGGCTATGGCTGAAGTGCAGCCAGAGACTTTGAAGGCAAAGCTCTGTGCCCATCCGCACCCCCGCCCCCAGTAGTTATTCTCTCCCTCCAGCTCTGGGGCGCTGTTTTCCATACCCCAATAGTACACAGTTCGAGTTCCCAGGGATCTCTGGCAACACCTCCATCAACCAAGGGATCAGGTAGGTACTGCTGCCTCCACAGCTCTACCCACTACCCTTCCAACCACAGCCCTGTCTGACTCTGTCTCTCCCTAGTGGTCTTCTGGACAGCCTTAATGCCCGTGACATCAGCGTTAAGATCTTTGAAGACTTAGCCCAATCCTGGTACTGGATTCTTATGTGAGTCGCCAGATTGCCCGCTTTCTCCTTCCATTCTCCCTCCCTGATCCGCATCCTCCAGCCTAATGTCTGAAACTGAATCTGTAGACAAAGGAGGAGGAGCCAGAGTTCAGAATGGACCCCAAGCCCAACAGGATTTATAATAGAAAGGAGGTCTAATCTGAAGACTATAGAGGCATGAAGAAAGGTGTTTGGTGGCCCAGAGTGACCCTCACCTACCCTCTCCTGCCTACAGTGTCCTGGGCGTGGCTCTGGTCCTGAGCCTGCTGTTTCTCCTGCTTCTTCGCCTGGTGGCCGGGCCCCTGGTGCTGGTCCTGATCCTAGGGGTGCTGGGGGTGCTGGCATATGGTATCTACCACTGCTGGAAGGAGTACCAGGTGCTACGGGACCAGGGTGCCTCCATCACCCAGCTGGGCTTCACCACCAACTTTGGCGCCTACCGCAGTGTTCAGGAGACCTGGCTGGTGGCCCGTGAGTACCCCGCCCCTCCCAATGCCACTTGCCAAAGAGCTACCCTGACCCTGACCGCCCCTCTGCCCTGTCTACCTCAGTGATCGTGCTGGCTGTGCTGGAAGGCCTCCTGCTGCTCATGCTCACCTTCCTGCGGCAGAGGATCCGCATCGCCATCGCCCTCCTGAAGGAGGCCAGCAAGTCAGGGCCTACCGGAGACAGGCGGGCAGAGGGCAGGGTGTGGCCGGTGGGCGGTTGGGCAGGTGCAAGGCCCTGCAGAAGAAGGGCAGAATAGTGCAGTGGTTAATACTGCTGTGACAGCCTTTCTGAGCCTCCATTTACCCATCTGTGAAGTGGGGGTGAGAGCATACCTACCTTGTAAGGTGCCCTGAGGATGAAGTGAGTATCTATCTCATCAGGCCTCAAGCATGAAGCAGGCCCTCCAAAAGGGCAGTCCTGGCAGTCACTGTTGCCATGGTGATGGTGGGTGGGACAGTGGGAACCCAGGCAGGGTGGGGAAGCAACAGCTTGCTCCCAACCAAGACCCACCTGCCAGGCTGGGTCAACACACCACTTTGAGGACTCCCTTACCTTACTTTCCCTGATGCTGTCCAGGGGGCTTCTCTGAGACTCTCACTTCCTCTAAGGGCCCCCTGAGCCTCATTTCATTGAATTCCATTCACTGGGACCTCCTAGGCCTATCCAGCCCCGGGGTGGAGCAGGCTCTGGGGCAGAGGTGGGGCCAGGGCGGGCCTACTGTAGACAGTGCTCACTTCCCTGCAGGGCTGTGGGACAGATGACATCCACTGTGTTCTACCCGCTGGTCACTTTTGTCCTCCTGCTCATCTGCATTGCCTACTGGGCCATGACTTCTCTGTATCCTTTGCCTACACAGCCAGCCCTCCTGATGTACGTGGGGGTGGAGGGCAGAAAGGGCAGGACTTGCCCACTCAGTGCCTTAGTGCTGAGAAGGCACCCGTCCCTCTGGGCATGCACGGTCCGGGGAAAGAGTGGAAGAACGAGCCCAGGCAGAGGTCTGCCTCACCTGGGAGCACTGGCACCAGCACCTGGGAAGGCCTGTGGAGGGCACTGTGGAGGGCACCTGCAGAGACCCCATGTGGCCATGCTTTCCTTGACGTCCCTCTGGATACCTGGCCACCTCAGGACAACCTCAGTATGTTTTCTGGGCACCCAACACCAGCTTCCCCAGCTGTGAGGCAGTGCCACTGAATGCATCGTGTGACCCTATGGTGAGGGCTTGGGGGTGAACGGAGGGGCACCAATAGGGCTGAGGGCACCTTAGGGGCCAAATGCCTCCTTGTGCAGTGGAAACCGAGGACTAGAGAGGACAGAGTCTCATTGAAGGTCACACAACAGGCTCCAGCAGAGCCTGAAAGGGAGCCAGTCCTTGGACTCCAGATCCAAGAGTCCTGCCCGAGCCAGGCCTGAGGAAGCTACATCCCCAGGACATTCCTCTGCCAGACCACAAACCCCAGCCAGTCAGTCCCCTCCATAAAGTGGAGCTAATCATAATACCCGGCTCTCAGGGCCAGCCAGACCATGCAGTGACTTTGGCACCTGAAGTGCTTAGCACAAAGCACAGCACCTGATTAGCGCTGATAGCTATGGGTTTTGTTTAGTTTTTTTATCTTCCTCTCTGGGAACACACTGCCCTAGGCAATAGGCAGGTAAGCCGCCCTGCCAGGCTCCCCCTGAGGTGGTCTGGACTTCTGGGAATTCACTGTCCTCAAAGCTTTCCTGTGGCCCCCTGCTCTGAGCGAGACCGGACTCTGCCCACAGGCATTGGCCCCCACTCTAAAGGAGAGGGATATCTGCTTCCATTTGCGAAGGACCCGATGTGCAAAGCACTGAGTGTGCAAAGCCCCAGATGACCTGTGCTTGCTTCAGCCTGCTCAGAACCTAGCTGATGAGAAAGTCCGCAGATACACACAAATGGAAAGTGCATTTTCTTATTATAAAATGTCAAACATGCACTCAAGTCCCAGCAATTATCAAGGCAGTCACAGTGGCTGGAAAGGGTTGTTTTTTATTTCTATGCTTTTCACTTGTTATTATGGAAATTTTTCAAACACAAAGTAGAGAATTCCCATGCCCAGATTCCACACCTTTGCCTTTCTCGTTTCATCCATCTCACTCCCACCCCTAAGTGCAAATTTTTTTCTAGAGTTTAAGGGAAATTTTGGACATCATACCATTTCACTTGTAAACATATCAGGATTGATCTCAACAAATAGGAACTATTTTTAAATATATTTTTTCTTGATTTCAGGGAGGAAGGGACAGGGAGAGATAGAAACATCAATAATGATGAGAGAGAATCATTGATGGGCTGCCTTCTGCACACCCCCTATTGGGGATCAAGCCTGCAATGCAGGCATGTGTCCTTGACAGAATCAAACCTGGGACCCTTCAGTCCGAGGGCCGCTGCTTTATCCATTGAGCCAAACCAGCTAGGGCAACAGATAAGACTTTAAAAAAGCATAGCCACTATAACCATTATCAAACCCAACAAAATTAACAATAATTCCTTAATGTCATCTGATACCCAGTCTCCTCAATTTTGCTGGAAAGTATTTTGGTTGGAGTTGCAGAGGATGCTCAGATTGAGGGCCAGGCTCTCCAGAGCCAGCCAGGCCTTGGCCCCATGATTCCCCACACACCATTTAGGCCTGGCCCACACCACACAGCCTGGGAGCTCCTGTGCTCACCCAGAGACGGAAAGGAGAGAATGATGCTCACACAATAGGGGAGACCAGCCCATTTAGAACCTGGTAGTGAGTCTCCCAGAAGGACCCTCTTCCCCAGCTGGGGGAGGCTTTGCTTCTTTCCACTCTGAGAATGGCAGGTGCTGGCTGGGAATAGACCTATCTGTGCTCCCCAGGCTCAGCCCACGAACTCCTCGTGCCCAGGGCTGATGTGCGTCTTCCAGGGCTACTTGTCCACAGGCCTGGTGCAACGTTCTCTCTTCAATTTGCAAATCTACGGGGTCCTGGGGCTATTCTGGACCCTCAACTGGGTCCTGGCTCTGGGCCAGTGTGTCCTGGCTGGGGCCTTTGCCTCCTTCTACTGGGCCTTCCACAAGCCCCGAGATGTTCCCACCTTCCCCCTGAGCGCTGCCTTCATCCGCACGCTGCGGTAAGCCTGGGGAGAGGTGAGGTTGAAAGTCTGTGAGTCCCAGGAGTCCAGGGCTGCCTCTGACTGCCTCATCCCTGGGCAGTTACCACACCGGGTCGCTGGCCTTTGGGGCCCTCATCCTGACTCTTGTGCAGATAGCGCGGGTGATCTTGGAGTACATTGACCACAAACTGAGAGGTGAGCCGAGGTCACGGGCTGGGAAAGGCCCAGCTAAGCAGCTGAGTCGCTGGGGAGAGGCTCTCTGTGTCCCCAGTTCTGAAACCCAAGTCCCTGGCCTCCAGGCGCCCAGAACCCTATGGCCCGCTGCATCACGTGCTGCTTCAAGTGCTGCCTTTGGTGTTTGGAAAAGTTTATTAAGTTCCTGAATCGCAACGCATACATCATGGTGAGCCCACTGCAGGAAGCCCCTGCTCCTGGGCCCGAGGCTGGCCCTGCCCTGGCCCAGGTGAGCTCTCACAGGTGACTGACCTTCCCATCTCACCCAGATCGCCATCTACGGGAAGAATTTCTGTGTCTCAGCCAGAGAGGCCTTCATGCTGCTCATGCGGAACATTGTCAGGTTAGGCTGCCCCTGCCGGCAGGGGGCGCTGTGCTCAGGGGGCCCCCGCCCTGTATGGGAAATGTCCATTTGTCTGTCACTGCAAGTGATAGAGGCAATTCCATCCATCCCGGGCCTTTCCCCGTGCAGGGTGGTGGTCCTGGACAAGGTCACAGATCTGCTGCTGCTCTTCGGGAAGCTGCTGGTGGTAGGAGGTGTCGGTAAGGACCAGGCCCGAGCTGCCAGCACCGGGCAGGGTTGAGGGAAAGTGGAGAGCTGGCTCCCAGGATGATGCTGCCCTCCCGCAGGGGTCCTGTCCTTCTTTTTCTTCACCGGTCGCCTCGTGGGGCTGGGCAAAGACTTTGAGAGATGCCCCCTCAACTATTACTGGCTGCCCATCATGGTGAGTGACTCCCCCTCTCCGCCGCATACCCTAGTTCCCCAAAGAGACCCTAACACGCTGCGTCCTGCAGATCTCCGTCCTGGGCGCCTACGTCATCGCCAGCGGCTTCTTCAGCGTCTTTGGCATGTGTGTGGACACGCTCTTCCTCTGCTTCCGTGAGTGGCACCCTCGCACCTGCACCCAACGTCAGGGCACAGACAGGCTGGGTGAGAAGGGAAAGTGAGCGCCCAGCTGGGGGCTCCTCCAAGGAGCTCCCCAGGGGAGAGACCTCCCAGGGGAGAGACGTCCCCCGCGAAACACCGGGGAAGGGGAAAGTGCGGGTTGTCCACGGGGCTGCGGGGAGCGGGATCCCCTCACCCGGCTGTGGGGATCCCCTCACCCGGCTGTGGGCACCTCTCAGGCTCCGGTTGTGCGGCTCTGCGCTGTGCAGGGGGCGAGTGGTCCCCACGAACCTGACCACGGGTGGGATGTGCTATCACGATCCCACATGACCAATGAGGGGACGGAGTTGCACGACCCGCCGTGCGAGTTCCAAACCTGCGCCCGCACCGCCACGCCACGCCGCCGGCGGAGGGCAGCCCGAAGCGGGCCGCTGTCCACCTCCGCCTGCTAACGGCCTGCTTGCGGCGCAGTGGAAGACCTGGAGCGGAACGACGGTTCCCCGGACCGGCCCTACTTTATGTCCAAGGCGCTCCTGCAGATTCTCGGCAAGAACGATGCGCCCCCGGGGGGCAAGAGGAAGAAGCCCTGAGCCGGCGCCGCCCCGCCCCCGCGCGCGCAGCCTCCCAGCCTCCCCTCCCGCTCAGGTCTTGATTTTGTAGTAAAAAGATGCTATAAAAGATTGATACATATTTTGTTTTCGCGAAAAGTCTGGTACTGCTCTTACTCAGTCCTTGACACTGAGACCCTTTCCTCCCCGCCTCTCACTTTAAAGTAGGTCCTGCCCCCATGTCGCGCTTCAGCTGTTGCAACCAATCAAAAGGCTCTGAGCAGTCATGCGGCCCTTCCTCATTCC
>PVJN01003390.1:0-46622 GCA_004026805.1 Lasiurus borealis
GGGCCCTTTAAAGGGGCGGGCCGGCGGGCGGTGCGGGGGCGGGTCCTTTAAGCGGCGCGGGGGGCGGGCCCTTTAAGGGGGCGGGCCGGCGGGCGGCGGGAGGCCGGGCCGGAGGGCCCGCTGAGCTCAGGGCGGCGGCGGCGGCGCGGCGGCGGGACTCGTGCTCGGCCCGGGCTCCGGCTCGCACTCGGCCCCCGGCTCCGACCCGCGGCGGCGCGCCCCCCGCAGCCCCGGCCCCGCGCCCCGCGCCCCGCGCCCCGCGCCCCGCCCGGCGCTCGGCCCCGCGGAGCAGCAGCAGCAGCAGCAGCCGCAGCCATGCCGCCGCGGCGCAGCATCGTGGAGGTGAAGGTGCTGGACGTGCAGAAGCGGCGGGTGCCCAACAAGCATTATGTGAGTGCCGCGCGGCCCGGGGGCCCCCGGAACCCCGGAAACTTCTGCCCCCGGCCCGCTCCCCGCGCCGCCCGGGCGCCCGGCTCCTCCTCTCCCCTCCCCCTCGCCGGGTTCTGGTCCCATCCTCCTCCTCCTCGCCTCTGGGCCGCTGCTCGCACTCTTTCCATCCCCCCCGGGTCCCCTCCACCCCGTCCTGCCCGCCCGTGGGCGCGCGGCCCGGCCCGGCGACGCGGGCACCGAGAGCGAGGCGCCTGCCCTGCCCCAGGCCGCCCCTGGCCCGCGGGCACCGCACCGCAGGGACCAGCCACAGGTAGCCCCTCCCCGGAGAGCCCGGTTCGGGGGGCGCCCGGTTCGGAGGAGGAGCCAGCCTGAGCGATGGTGCAGAGGGGGGGTGTCTCTGAGAATGGGGCCTCGGAGCGCCTGCACCCTAAAAAGGTTAAAACAGAAAACAGCCCCTTTCCCCCTTCTCCCCAATCACTTGTGTTTTAAAATGCACCCAAGTTTCCTGCTGGTGGCTCCCTCTGTGCAATGGCACTCTGCTGGGGACTTGAGCAGAAAGGGGCCCGCAGGCCCATTCTGCAGATGGGAAGGCTGAGGCTCTGAGAGGCTGCAGGTTCTGGGAGGTGGAGCTGAGCTGACTCCGGGGCTCCCCTGCCGCTGGAAGGTGTGTGTGCCTGGGGCAGACAGGGGCCCGCAGGTGGGAGATGGCTTTTCCAGCAGCCTGGGGGCTGAATCTGGGGGAGAGGGGGGGTCCCAGGGGTTGGGGGACTCTGAGGAGGTGTGGGGGAGCGGGATAACGGGGCTGTGGTAGGCTGGGCCTCCCCTGAGGCTTTGGGGAGGAGGCCTCCCTCCCGGAGAGAAGGCAGGGGACTGTGGTGTCTCTGGCGGTGAGAAGGGGCAGAGCCGCAGAGAGAAGTTCAGAAAGAGCGAGCGAGCGAGCGAGCGGGAGGGGGAAACACCCTAACAAAGAGGCGCAGAACAATGAACAGCCCAGGGCGTTGGCTGCCCCAATGAGGCTCCTTGGCCTCCACGAAAGCCGAGCCCTTCGTCTTGGGATCCGTTTTCTTCGGAGCCGCCTTCCTGCCCAGCAGATCGGGGCCCCCTGCCCTCCGCCCGCCCGGAGCCTGAAAAACCCCGAAAGGAGGGAGCTGGGTCCGCTTTGCCGGGCCGGGCAGGGTGGGCTGCGCGTCTGTATTGTTATTGGCTGGGCGGCCGGCTCCTCAGCCCTTCGCCCGGCGCTGGGAAGCTATTTCCTGGACCTGTGGCATCTTTAAATAGAGTCAGGTTTCCCCGATCCCAGCACCGGGCTGAAGGGCCTGCCTCCCCCCCCGCCCCCTCTCCTCCCTTTCGGTGTGGAGTGAGCTGTTTCCAGACGCGGCCAAGCCTCGGGTGTCTTGTTTGAGCCTGTTCGGTGCCTGGCACCCGCCTGGCCTCTTCGGGAGGCGATGCGTTCGCCAACCTGGCAGCGAGCGGAAGCCTGAGACGCGGCGGGCTGCCTCCCACCGGCCCGGTGAGCTGGCGGAGCCAGAATAGAAACAGCCACCCAACATGGGCACGCTCTCTCCCGCCCTTTCCCGCCGCGTGCCTGTCAGACACACGGGTCCGTGGGCCCCTTTTACAGATGGAGAAACTGAGGCTCAGAAAGGTGAGGTTTCTGTGCCCGAGCTCACACAGTCAGGGGCAGAGCAGGTATACAAATCCAAGTCTGCCGGTCCCCCCCAAAGAGTGATATTCCAATCGGGGGACACCCCTTCCTGTGGACCCCACACCCTCAGGTTTCCCCTAAGCTGAGTCCCCTAAAACCACGGGAAGTCTGCCGTCGTCTCTGACCACCCTGAGGCTTTCCGTCTCTGCTTAGTCAGATCCCTTCCTGCCAGGTTTGTGTGTGTGTGTGTGTGTGTGTGTGTGTGTGCGCGTGTGTGTGTGTGTGTGTGTGTGTGTGTTAGTTTTTGAAGGTTCTGCAGCTTCGAGAGGCGTCTTTCTAAGCTTTCAGCCACTTTTCGGGAGCCTCTCGGGACACGTCTCTTAAGTGTTCACATGTGGGTTTGGGTTCCAGTCTCGGCCTCTCGGACCCTCCCTTTCCTCTCCTGCCAGTTTGGTGGGGTGAGGGCGCCCACTTCCTGGCGGGAGGGACCCTGTGATGGGTGCCTGTCCGCCTGCCTCCCTGCCCCGTCCCTCTGGTTGGAAGCATGCTCTGGTCACGTGGGGAGGGATTGCAGCACGAGCTTGTTTTTCGGCGCGTGGGTTAGTCACTCTGTCCAGCTTTGGGCTCATCGGATGAAGACGGGTGGAGCTGCAGTTGGGGTCGTCCCCAAGAACGGGGCAGATTTAATGCCGGGGACAGCATGGGGGTTTGAACCCCCCAGAAACTGCCACAGCCCCCACTCCTGTTCTCCAGCCAGACCCCCACCTCACCGCCCTGGGTGGGAATGGGTGTGGAGGCAGCTGTTTGCCTGGGTCTGCACTCCCATTCCATGTAGTAGCCTCCTCTCTTAACCTGGCCCAGACACCCTGAAGCAGTGGTTCTCAACCTGTGGGTCTCCAACCCTTTACAGGGGTCGAACAACCCTTTCACAGGGGTCGCCTAAGACCATCAGAAAACACCTATTTCCCATGGTCTTAGGAACCAACAGATCGCTCCTCAGTGTAGCAAAGTATAGCAATGTAGTTTACTGTTGTCATAGGAAGACTGTTACCCATGCTACACCACGATTCAAGACAAAATTTCATTTATTTGTCATGAGAAATAGATATTTCACAATATACAATTACGTATTGTTTTTGTGATTAATCACTATGCTTTAATATGTTCAATTTGTAACAATGAAAATGCATCCTGCCTATCAGATATTTACATGACAGTTCATCACAGTAGCAAAATGACAGTGATGAAGTAGCAACGGAAGTAATTTTATGGTTGGGGGTCACCACCACATGAGGAGCTGTCTTAAAGGGCCGAGGCCTTAGGAAGGTTGAGAACCACTGCCCTGGAGGGAGTGTGAGCGGGGACATTGATCGGTCCTGGCTCCGCTACATGCTGCTGTGTGACCTCGGACTGGGGAATGCACCTTTCTCGGCTCTACCGCCTATAACCTATAAATTGTCCACGCGGCCTCCTGCCTCAAGGGCAGGATTTCTCGGCCCCCACACTGCTGACGTGTGGGCCAGGTGGGTTGTTTTGCTCTGCAGCCGTCCTGTGCGCTGATAACCAGACAATCGCTGGGTGCGGGCCGCCTGTCACTACCTGAGCCCATTCAGCAAAGACGGGGTTGCATCCTGACGAGCGTTTATTCCAATTCGCCGACAGCGTGGGGGAGCGGAGGGTCACCCACAGAAACCTGCTCTGCCCCCACCACGAGCCCGCCGCTGCTGTTGGGCAGAAGGACAAACCTCTGTGTCCCAGCGGGAAGGGTAGGCCCAGTGGACAGCTTATCGGTTATGGGGTTGGAGACTTGCAAGGGCCTGCAGGTAGGCAAGGATTGGGGGTCTTCAAAGGGCTGATGGCTCCGGTTTCTGCAAAGGTTGTTAATCTGTCCCCCCTAACAGGCAGCTCCCTGCTGGGGAGGGTGACTGCGTTGACAGACTAGAATGTGCCTTTTTTTTTTTTTAATAAGTTTTATTGATTTTTTACAGAGAGGAAGGGAAGGAGATAGAGAGCTAAAAACATCAATGAAAGAGAAGCATCGATCAGCTGCCTCTGAGTGCACACCCCCCACTGGGGATGTGCCTGCAACCAAGGCACATGCCCCCGACTGGAATCGAACCTAGAACCCTTCAGTCCACAGGCCGATGCTCCATCCACTGAGCCAAACCGGTTTCGGCTAGAATGTGCCTTTTTAACCAGAACAAACAGCCTCAGTTAACAGCATGAGTAACGTTTCTTACCTCTATAGCTGGTGCCCACTGTCATGTCTGCCCCTCTCGGGATGTTTAGTAGCAGCTCTGGGTTCTACCCACTACAAGGTAGAAGCATCCCTCTCCCCAGGTGAGACAACCAAAACTGTGTCTAGGACCGTGGTCGGCAAACCGCTGCTCTCGAGCCACATGCTTCGGCTCTTTGGCCCCTGGAGTGTGGCTCTTCCACAAAACACCACGGCCTGGGCGAGTCTATTTGGAAGAAGTGGCCTTAGAAGGAGTTTAAGTTTAAAAAATGTGGGTCTCCAAAGAAATGTCAACCGTTGTCCTGTGGATATGTGGCTCTGTGGACGAATGCGTTTGCCGACCGCTGGGCTAGGAGACTGTTCCCCAGGGGGTCAAAACCACACTCATCCCCACCTCCAGCCACTGCGTCAGAGCAGACAGATCAGTTTGGGGAGCGTTCCAGCCCCTTAATATCCCCTGCAGGCCTCTCCCGCTTTGTGGCTGGTCTGGCCACCTCCTGCTCTCACTGGGCTGCCTCGGAGGGGACAGGTCACCGGTGCTGGAGATGATCATGGAGAACTGTCCCTGGAGCGAGGGGCTGCCCACCTCTTCCTCCTGAAATGCCACCTTTCCATGATCCGGTGGCCTCCTTCCCAGCCTCGTTCACCTGTGCGCGGAGCCACAGGCCAGGCCTGAAGGTGGCAGGGCAGAAGATCCTCGGGCCTCTGAGACCCCAGAGGCTGGTAGCGGTACTCTTGGTGATAAAATCAATGCTATTGCCCAAACCGGTGTGGCTCAGTGGATAGAGCGTCGGCCTGGGGACTGAAAGGTCCCAGGTTCCATTCCGGTCAAGGGCAGGTACCTTGGTGGCGGGCACATCCCCAGTGGAAGGGCATGCAGGAGGCGGCTGGTCGATGTTTCTCTCTCATCGATGTTTCTGGCTTTCTATCCCTTTCCCTTCCTCTCTGTGAAAAATCAATAAAATAAATTTTTTTAAAAAATCAATGCTATTATTTGGGGAGGCTTCCTGGAACCACTTCCTTTCTCGGCGGGCACCTCTCCTGCCCAGAGCCAGGGCTTTGCGAGTGTGCCCCCTGCCCCCCACCCCCAGAGAGCCTCCTGGCTGGGTTATCTTCTGGCTTGAGGGGAGGGGCAGTGCCCCTGTGGGTTTTGCGGGTTGTATTTGATTGCCCCATTTCCTGCGCTGGAGTAGGGTAGCTGAAGCCTTGGGTTTAGGAGAGGCTGAATCATCAGGCCCCGGTGCCGGCTTGCTCTGTCAGGAGTCCTTAGATCAGCGGTTCTCAACCTGTGGGTCTCGACCCCTTTGGGGGTCGAATGACCCTTTCACAGGGGTCGCCTAAGACCATCGGAAAATGCAGATATTTACATCACGATGCATAACCGTAGCAAAGTTTCATGGTTGGGGGCCACCACCCCATGAGGAACTGTATGCAAGGGTCGCGGCCTTAGGAAGGTTGACGTAGATGTTAAGGAGGGCATGGTGGCCCCACCTGGGAGCTCCTCTGTGGAGCTTCGACCCAGCGACCAAGAGGTCACTGGTTCATTTCCGGGTGAGGGCATGTGCGGGCTTGATCCCCTGCGGGGGATCCTGCAAGAGGCAGCCGTCCATACTTCTCTCTCTTTGATGTGTCTGCCTCTCTCCCTTCCCTTCTCTCTAAAAAAATGAATAAAAACTTATTTAATTGGGGAAAAAAAGAAGAGCATGATGGTTGTGGTGAGAACAGCAATAGTTATAATAGCTGAAATCAGATCCGTTGTGGCCAGGCCCTGATAAAGCAAGCTCTCTGTGTATTTAGTCATCACAACAGCCCTCTAGTTATATTGACACACTATTTTAGTTTTTGAAAATATATGTATATACTAGAGGCCCGGTGCACGAAATTCATGCACCCATAGGGTCCCTAGGCCTGGCCGGTGATCAGGGCCGATCCTGGCCTCCCAGCAGCCAGCCGGGGCCTCCCTTTCCCAGCTGCTGGTTGCTGGCCAGGGCCTTCCTTCGTTCCACACTGCCCCCTGGTGGTCAGCGCATGTCAGAACTTCCGGTCTCCCAGCTGAACTCCCGCGGGGATACTTTGCATATTAGCCTTTTATATATCTAGATTTTTAATCCTCACCGAAGGCTATTTTATCCATTGATTTTTAGAGAGAATGGAAGGGAGAGGGAAAGTCAGAGAGATATCAGTGTGAGAGAAACACAGTGATTGGTTGCCTCCTGCATGAGCCCTGAGGGCCCGGGTCAGGGACTGGAATCGAACCCAGGACCCTCAGGCCAACTGCCCTATCCATTGAGTCAGACTAGGAAGGGCAATACACTATTTTAAATATATGGATACATAGAATAAATACCTACCCATCACCCAGCTGTGAGATCTTTTACATTTTGCCTTGTTTCAGATTTTTACTTTTTAAGAAATAAAACATTGCAGATGCAAAGCCCCATGTGTACCCTCCAAAACACTACCCCCCCCAAAAAAAAAAAAACAACAACCATGTCCTGCCTTTGGTGTTTATCAGGCCCATGCATTTTTTTAAAATCCTCAGAGGATATGCTTAGGGAGAAGAGGAGGGAGGGGAACCAGGTATGGTGCCCTGACTGAGAATCAAACCCACAACCTTGCGATGCCCACTGAGCAAACTGAGCCATTCAGGCTGGGTCCATGTACTTTTTAAAATAAACAATTAGCCCAGGCTGGTTTGGCTCAGTGGTGAGAGCATTGGCCTGGAGACTAACGGGTCCCGAGTTTGATTCCGGTCAAGGGCACAGGCCTGGTTTGCAGGCTCAGTCCCCAGTAAGGGACGTGCAGGAGGCAGCCGATCAGTGAATCTCATCATTGATGTTTCTCTCTTCCTCTCCCCTCCTTTCTGAAATCACTAAAAGTATATTTTAAAAACAGACCATTAGCTAGATTTTTTTTTCTTTAACAGCTTTATTGAGGTGTAACTACCATAACTTAAAATGCATCCATTGTAAGTGTACGGTTTGCTGATTGTTTAGTAGATGGACAGAGCTGTGCATCCATCGCCGCGGTTACGTGTTGGAGCTCCTATTGGGGTGTCCTCAGCAGCTCACTTCCTCGGAGCCGCTTCTGTGCACAGTTGCCGGAAGAGGGGTGCTGGGCCCTGGGGTTTGCCTGTTCACCTTCTCATTTCGTGGCCGGGAACAGGTTATGCGGGTGCCTTTGCTGTGTTCCTGCAGACACGCTTGAACGGTCAGACCGTTTAGCGTTTGCCAATCTGGGGGTGCAGAATAGTGTCCTGCAGTGGTGGTGGTGGCCTTTTACACCTTTAGCAGCCGTTTGAGTGTTTTCTCTTTTGCCTCCTAGTTTGGGGTTTTGAGTTATTTGCGTTCTCTTAACCTGTGCAGTGTATTTATACATGAGGGCCCTGAGCCTTCAGGGCGTACACTACCTTCGCATTCCCACTTTCCCCTGGACCTGAGGCCCAGAGAGGTGGAGGCGCTGCCTGAGGTCACACAGCCGGGACTGGCAGTGTGGGGACTGAGCTGGACGTCCGTGTGTCTGTCTGGGAGAGCGGCCGCCCTGGGATGGATCACACCTCTGAGCCCTGTGACCTTCCGGGGGTCTCTTAAACTTCTGGGCGCTAATTTCCCCCTCCTGGCCCTTCCCTCACCCCCTGTTCCCCGCGCCTGGATGGTGGAATGCCAGCCGCCAGCTGTTGCTGCCATCCATTCGTCATTCTTGCTCCAGGGTAGTGCTGGGTTGATTGTGCCCCTGGAGTGATGGGTGGCAGGCCCTGTATCACCGACCCAGAAGCCTCCCTCCTCCCTTGGACTGGCTTGGAGCGGCTGAGGTTTGCAGGGAAGGTCACCCCTTCTTGGCCACGACTGGAATTCTCTATGGTCTGTGGAATGGGGGGCCCTCTGGTAGGGAGACCTCTGCTGCCACCTTAGCTGCCTGCCTCTCCCAGCCACCCCTGGCACCCCCTCTGCAGCAGACTTAAGTGGAAAGAACGTGGGCATGTGAGACAAATAGATCTGGCCCTTCACCCTCAGATCGCGTTTCTGTGTCGGTAGCCTGAGTACAGACAGGGTTTTCCTTCTAACTGCCGTGTGCTGCTTTGTTTTGTCTTTGTTTTGAGGATATTTTTTTCTCGATTTCAGAGAGGAAGGGAGAGAGGGAAAGAGAGGGAAACATCAATGATGAGAGAGAATCACTCATCGGCTGCCTCCTGCACGTCCCCGTACTAGGGATCGAGCCTGCAACCCGGGCCTGTGCCCTGACCGGGAATCGAACCTCAGTCTGAAGGCTGACACGCTATCCACTGAGCCAAACCGGCTGGGGCTGTGTGCTTCTTCTTAGATAATGTAGGCCCTGAGTCTGTACTCCATCCCTCCTGCTGGGGCATGGATGCCAGCTGCTAGCACAGGTCTTTGAACCCACCTTGACCTTCAGGATGAAAGGCCTGGCCAGGGGCCTGAGAAACGGAGCTGGTCCTGGCGCTCACCCTCAAGTCCAGGGCCCTGCGAGGGCTGACTCCTATCCCACAGGACCACGGTGATGCCTCCTGTATAAAAGGCACTCGGGCCCGCCTGCGTTGCTCAGTGTCTGAGCATCGACCTGTGAACGAGGTGGTCACGGTTCGATTCCCGGTCAGGGCACAGGCCCGGGTTACAGGCTGGGTCCCCAGTGGGAGGTGTGCAGGAGGCAGCTGGTGAATGATTCTCCCTCATGATTGATGTTTCTCTCTCTCTCCCTCTCTGAAATCCATAAATATATAAAAATACTGTATTTTCCAGTGTATAAGACAACTGGGTGTATAAGATGACCCCCAGCTTTTCCACTCAAAATATAGAGTTTGGGATCTACTCGCCCTATAAGATGACACCTGGCGTATAAGACGACCCCCGACTTTTGAGAAGATTTTACTGGGTTAAAATGTCTTATACGCCGGAAAATACGGTAAATAAATAAATAAAAATAAATAAAGTCACTCAGTGGTGGTAGTTCTGAAAAGTGATATTAATGACAACAGTCGCCGTGATGCGGATCTCTGCCCCTTTCCTGCCCGCTGCCTTGGGTGCGTGCTAGGGGTTTCCATGGCCACCTGTCCTCCTGCCCACAGGTGTGTCCCTGTCCTGTGCTGTGTCCGGGGATAGTGCCCTCGGGAGATGGGCAGCTTTTTAACAAAGGGCCATTGCTGCTTTGAAAAGCGGTGGATCTCCTCAGCGGAGGTGCCACCCTGTCCCCTGGGCAGTGGGTGCGAGGAGCCAGGGCCTCCCCCACCGATGGGCCGTCTTAGCAGAGGTTCCGGCCTGCTTCTCCCGCACTCGGGGCTCCTGCAGGGTCTCACCCTCAGACGGGGTGGGCCTTCCGTGTCGTCACATTACCAAAACGTCACTTCATTTCACACTTTCGCGTGCCATTCCGTAAGCGGGTAAAGTACACGGGGCAGCCTGGGTTCAAACCCCTGCTCGGCCCTCTGCCGACAGTGACCTCAGACAGAGTCCTCGCCTCTCTGTGCCCTGGTCTCCTCCCCTGTCACGTGGGGATGAAAATGCAGGAAGATCTCGCTATGAGGGACTAATTCAGGCGAGGGGTGGCTGTGAACGCCGGAAGTCTGTCTGAAAGGAGTGTTTCTGAGCGCATGTGTTAAAAAGCTGACAGATATGCCGAGACCGGTTTGGCTCAGTGGATAGAGCGTCGGCCTGCAGACTGAAAGGTCCCAGGTTCTATTCTGGTCGGGGGCATGTGCCTTGCTAGCGGGCACATCTCCACTGTGGGGCGTGCAGGAGGCGGCTGATCGATGTCTCTCTCTCATCCATGTTTCTGACTCTCTATCCCTCTCCCTTCCTCTCTGTAAAAAATCAATAAAATATATATTTTTTAAAAAAAGGCACTGACAGATTACTTACGTGGACACGTTTGTGTCATTGAAATTAAGCGCGACCGTGAAAAGTTTAACTGCACAGGGACGTCTGCCGTATGTATTGCTGCAATGTTAAATCTGTACTGAGTAGGTTTAATAAATGCGTTCGTTCACCCGTCACCGCAAATCAACAAACGCACACCCAGCCGGCGTGTGACTGAGTGTGCGCGGGGACATCGGCAAGCACACGTGAAAACTGTGCAGAAGGCCCCCCCACGCCACCACAGAACCAGTTAGCCACCTGATGGGGCGTAATCGTGTGCCCATCACTCGCCGAACATCGTTCACAAGAGGCGACTCGGGGGTTTAAATATGTAGGCTTCGTTGTAGATGTGTAATAGTTATCTATGTCAGCAAAATCACCAACGCCCTGGCCCAGGGATGGGCAAACGCATTAGTCAGCAGAGCCAAATACCAACAGGACATCGATGGAAATTTCTTTTAGGAGGCGAAACCCGGCTTCTGTGCATGGGCCACGAAGTCTCCATCGCACTGTACGTACGCGCCCACACGTGGTATTTCGTGGAAGAGCCACACTCAAGGGGCCAAAGAGCCGTGTGTGGCTCGCGAGCCGCAGTTTGCCGATCACTGCCCTCGCAGGTTTGGCTCAGTGGATAGAGTGTCGGCCTGCGGAATCGGATCCCGGGTTCGATTTCCGTCAAGGGCACATACCTGGTTGTGGACTCCATCCCCAGTCGGGGGTGTGCAGGAGGCAGCCGATCCATGATTCTCTTTCATCATGGATGTTTCTCTCTCTCCCTTCCCCTTCCTCTCACTGGAATCAATAGAAAATTTTTTTAAAAATTACCACAGTGGATTTTTTTTTCAACCTACGGCTTATTGGCTAACCTTTATTTAAAATAACAGTGAATTAATCACAAAAAAATAACCTGTGAATTTAATTAAAAGCAAACCGTGGCCAAACGCACTTTCAAATGAACAGGGTGTTAATTTTCACGCGGGGCACACCAGACCAGAAATGTCGCCCGTGAAATTCCAAGTCCGTTAAACCGATGCCCGCAGCCTCGAGGGCTCCCTGCAGTTCCAGTTTCCCGGGGCCGATGTGAGGGGGCAGCAGGCCTGGCGTATGGAAAGGGGGGATCACTGGGCGCTCTTGTAAGGCAGTGTCATCGCACACTGGCATCATCTGCGCTAGTAAAGAGGGGGTACCCGCGGACACGCCCGTCAGGAGAGACGAGAGAGATGCGCCCAATCGCCCCAGCTGGAATGCCATCCGGCGGTGAAGACGGCTCCTGGCTCCTGTCATGGGAGTGGCAATAGGAAGAGCTGGTTGCAAAACCCCAACAGGCAGAAATAGGGCTGAGAAAATAAGTCACTGGTGTTTTCGCTTGTCTGTGCTTTTCTGTTTTCCAAACTGAAGACACATCCCTGTTTTTAGCAAAAATAAAAATAAAGAAAACCGCGTGCTCGACTGGAAAAAGCAGCCGCGTCAGGCAGTGGGGCCCAGCCCGCCACATCCTGTCCCCAGGCCTGCCCTGGAGCCGGGCCTGCCCGCTCCTCTGAGCCCCGTCCTCCCGGCCCTCCCCCACGCCTGCCGCCGGGGGAGGTCTCCGCCTGTGGCTTTCCCCGCTCCCAGCTCCAGGAGTGGAAAGGAACGAGTTTCAAATACCAGGAGGGGCGGGCTGAGCAGAGGCTTTTCCAGTCCACATGCCCCTGCTCAGCGGGCCCCGGCCCTGCCTCATCCCCCGCCGCTCGATCGTGTGGGAAAGAATCGCTTGTCCGGGGACTTCCCCCTTGGACACCTCTGGTCCGGAGCCCAGTCCCCGCGGGTCCTGGGGCCACGGTCCTCCTGAGGGGGGGTCCAGGCTTTGTACTCGGTGGTTCTTGGCCCAGCCAGGAGCCCCAGACCCTTCAAGCCCCCACCTGCCCAGCAAGCTTCCCCTCTGCCACTCAGACCTCTTCTGCTTGTTTCAAACAGTCAGTTCTTCAACGCCAAGGTCAGAGGGCGCTGGAAAGGTTATCCAGGTTAGAGCTGTGTCCCGTGCCCCACTTCTCTGGGCGTTTCATACATCCCCTTATCACCTCCTTTCCCCGCCCCCACCCCCGGAGGTGCAGGGGAGCCAGCCAGCAGCACCCCCTGCCCGCAGGACGGGGGCCGCCGCGGTCACTGCCCTCCACGTCCAGGACGCACACACCCTGTGCCATTGTGCACGCTCTTCCCTGGAGAAGACGCCGTGGTTTGAGGCGTTGCTCTGCATGACTCAGTTTTCTCCTTCCCCTGGGGGCGGGGGTTGGGCAGCTGTGGGTCACTGCAGCGTCTTCGGGAAAGGAGCTGCCCGCCTGCCAGGCGCCCGTCCGTCAGCCTGCTGGGTGCCAGCTGAGTCGCGAGCACCCGCCCGGCCGCGGGAGAGGAGACGGGTTCATGAGGGAGGAGCAAGGCCGTGTGGCCAGAGGGTTGCGAGCGTGGCCCCTGCCCGCAGAGACCAGGTTCTGTTCTGGGTCCGTCATCCACTCGCGGTTGGCACGGAGCCTTCTCTGGGAAGTGGGTGGCTGCAGTGGGGACAGTCCATGAGCTGTTGGGCAGAATTCGGGGGGAGGGTCCTGCCCCGGGGACCCTGTGGCGAGGTCAGCCACAGCCTGGGTGGCGCTGGCATCCCTGCCCCCCGTCGTGACATGGGACCTGCCACCCGGGTGGACTCAGAGGTGCAGTGTGCCTGCAGCTGGCCGGCGGGCAGGGCTGGTGTGGCTCGCTCCTCCCGGACGCTGCCCCAGCCGGAGCCCGCAGCCATTGATCCTCGCTCGTTCTCCACCTGCACGGCGTTCTCTCCTCGTACCCGCAAGCAGGGAGCCCCAGCCCCGGCCCTCTTCAGGGGGGGAAGGGAGAAGGGACAGGAGGGGCGTGTCCTGGGCCTGTGGGTAGCGCCCGGCGCCTGCCTCTGCCGCAGGCCTCGTGCACCCGGGCTCAGGGTGCCAGCCCCGCCAATGGAGAGTGCAGGAAGCCACTTACATCTGAATTTCGGGTGAAGCATGCAGTATGAGGGACATGCACCCAAAACAAGTACAGTGGTACCTCAAGATACGAATTTAGTTCGTTCCGTAACCTTGAGGCGTGGGAAACTATGAGACGCTCGAGTCTCGGTAAACGGGTGGGTCGTGTGCAGCCGGCCGATCCGCGCGATGACTTGTATCTCAACTGTTGCTCGTATTTCAAAGCAAAAATCGCTCGCTCGACGGCTCGTACCTCAAAAATCTCGTATGTTAGGGCACTCGTATCTCGAGATACCACTGTAGTCATTGTTTATCTGAAATTCAGGTTATTTTTAAAGGAAACAGTTTTAATATATTTTTTATTGATTATAGAGAGGAAGGGAGAGAGAGAGAAAAATAGGAACATCAATGCTGAGAGAGAATCATTGATTGGCTGCCTCCTGCACGCCCCCTACTGCGGATGGAGCCCGCAACCCCAGGCATGTGCCTTTAGCCGGAATCGAACCTGGGACCCTTCCGTCCACAGGCCAACGCTCTATCCACTGAGCCACACCGCTGGGGCTATAAACTAAGATTTTACTGGACATCCTATACTCCCCGAACCACCACTTTTAAAAAATCAACAGGAACCGAGAAAGTTTGTCCTTTTGAACATCAGCCATGTTCCAGGAGAATTCGCTGCACAGACTGCAGTCCCTGCAGGGCCAGGCACGGGGAAGCAGAGGGGGGTCCGGAGGTGTGCACGCCGGGGACCCAGACCTCGGGGCCCGTGCTCTGAAGGAGACAGGCAGACGGGGCGTCCGCTGCAGGGCTGGTCTGGAACTTGTGAAGGGAGTTGAGGCCTGTGCCCTGGGTTCTGGAGCGTCGGATTTGGAGAAAATGGCAACAGCAGAGGTGACCCCGGGGCGGATCACAGATCCCGGGAGGAAGGTGAAGGAATTTCCCGGACAGAGAACGTGAGGACAGAGGAGCGGGAACCTTGGCCTGTGGCCTGTTTGAAACAAGCAGGAGAGGTCTGAGTGGCAGGGGGGAAGCTTGCTGGGCGAATGGGGGCCTGCCAGGTCTGGGGGCTCCCGACTGGGCCAAGAACCACCAAGGAGTATAAAGCACGGACACCCCCCCCCCCTCAGGAGGACCGTGGCCCCAGGACACGTGGGGACTGGGCTCAGGACCAGAGGTATCCAGATGGAAGTCCCTGGAATAGTTGGGAGGCGCTGGTTCTCAGGGTACACCCCTCCCCACCCCCATGGGTGGGTAAGAAGGCCTTCCACCGGGCAGTGGAGGGGGCAGGGCACAGACCACGTGGGAGGCTGGAGAAAGAGAGCGCATGTTCGTGTGAAGACGGAGAAAGTGAGGATTCGAAAGGAAGAGGAGACTCTGAAATCCAGCAGGAACTCTCGAACGTGGGAGGGATTGAATTACCCTGGACCTGCGTTGTGCTGGCCTGGAGCCAGAGAGAGGCAGCGATGGCCAGGAAGGCTTAATAATGCTTTTATTATTATTATTACTGCCTTGCGATTCTTTTCTTTTTTTTAATATATTTTATTGATTTTTCACAGAGAGGAAGGGAGAGGGATAGAAAGTCAGAAACATCGATGAGAGAGAGACATCGATCAGCCGCCTCCTGCACACCCCACACTGGAGATGTGCCCGCAAGCAAGGTACATGCCCCTGACCGGAATCGAACCCAGGACCTTTCAGTCCGCAGGCCGACGCTCTATCCACTGAGCCACACTGGTCTCAGCTGCCTTGCGATTCTTTAGCTGAGTGTGACGTGCTCAGAGCCATTCCTGCCTATGTCACCGAGTCCACGCAGCAGCTCTCAGATAAATGCAAGCCAGGATTCCTGGATCGCAAGCGACAGAAACGGGCCTGGTTAACAGAAGCCCTGGGGAAGGTATGGGAGCGAGGACAGGATCAAGGCCAAACAAGGTGCCCCATCGCAGGAAGGACAGAGGCAGCGGACCCCACCCAGGGAGCAGGAAGTGCCGGAGGCATCAGCCCGCCCCCAGAGGCAGGGGGCTGCTGCCTCCTTCGGTCCTCACAGCCACGTCCTCACGGCCACATCCTCATGGCCACTCACAACGGAGCCCAGGTGGAGGAACAGAGAATCTGTGTGGCCAGCCCACGTCGCGGGTGGGAGAGCCAGGGCACTGTTGTTGGAAAGGGCGTGGAGCCTGCCGCATGGGTACCGTGATTAGCCCATTTCACAGATGTGGAGACTGAGGCTCGGGAAGGTGAAGTAACCTGCCCAGGGTCACACTTGGCTCTGCGGCTGCCTGCTGTTGACTATATAAATAGGGTGCATTCCCGCCAACCGCAAAACTGGAAGGGGAAGCATTAAAGCACATTAGGATGATAGTTTCTCTTCTGCTTCATTAAGCAGAATTGCACGCCTCCCCACCCCCCCGCTTACTGCTCTGGCAGAGAAAACGAGGAACCGGCACCAAGTGAGCGATCATAAAGCAGCGGTGGCGTCGTCACCGTTTCCTCCTCCTCGGCCAAGGTGTGAATCAGCAGCAGGGCCCCGGGCCGCGCTTGGCTGCCGCTCAGCTGCACAGATGTGGGGCTTCTGTCCCCGGCCAGGCCCGGCCCGAAGCCAGGGCGGCCGTGGTGGCCAGGAAGCCTTTGTCCTCGCCGAGGTCACCATCTGGAACGTGTCACCTAGCGTGTAAGGCTGTGGGGACAGGGCAGGGAGCTGAGCCTGGGGCTGTGCCTTCCCTGCTGGGCCAGAGCCGGCCTCCAAAAGAGGTGGCCATGGCCCTGGGACCGGGGAAGCGGACTGGTCACGGTTTTCCGAAGACAGAAGTCAGAGAGAGGGTCCTTGACCTGGGAGGGGAAAGGATATCTTTGGTCTAACCTTCAGCAGTAGGTTAGCATTGCCTTCCTCATACACGAAGGCCACACCCTGGGTGATACTAGTGAGACCTGTGACTTGGCCACCAGTAGGGGGAACTCACTGATATTTTCATGGTGGTTTCATGGTTACGTGGCCATCTCCCATTTATTTATTAAAAAAAAAAAAAAGTCTCATCATTTTGATGTATGTCATATGAGCTTTATGTTTTTTATTATTGACTTGCCACCAGTAAAGGTCAGGAATTGTTACCTTTCTTTTACATGTTTTTACTGTGTCACTTCATTACCGCTGTGTGTGCTCCCGGTGGGTGACGTGGGTGCTTAGGCAGGTGAGTTCCGACTTACGGGGAAAATCGAGTTACATCGCCATGGGAACGGATCTCTGACAACATAACCCGAGGACCTCCGTGTATATAGAAAAGGGTCGGGCTGAGACCAGTTTGGCTCAGTGGATAGAGCGTCGGCTTGCGGACTAAAAAGTCCCAGGTTCTATTCCGGTTGGAGGCATGTACCTTGCTTGCAGGCACATCCCCAGTGTGGGGCGTGCAGGAGGCGGCTGATCGATGTTTCTCTCTCATCGATGTTTCTGACTTTCTATCCCTCTCTCTTCCTCTCTGTGAAAAATCAATAAAATATATTTTTAAAAGAAAGAAAGAAAAGAAAAGGGTGGGGGAAGAAATCTGCCCGGGCGCCTTCTCTGGTGATGGAACGTGGACCGTGGGCGGGGCCTTGGGTGCGGGTCGCCCGCTGGGTTGACCTCCTCCCTCCACCTCCCCGGGCTGCGGAGCGGGACCAGCGGGACCGGAAGCCCATGTAGGCAGTTGGGCGGTCACTGTGAGCACTTGCGTGGCTTTAAATTGATTTGTCTTTTCATGGGTTACCCCGGTGTCTCTGGCGGGAGAGGGGACCGTGTGGGGGGCGGAGTCAGCAGCACTCAGGAGGAGAGGAGAAGGAAGGGCCTGCTTCCCTTGCTCAGGCTTGACACAGGGGCTCGGATTGGGCTGGGGTCGGGGGGAGAAGGAGGTGACCACCTCTGCCAGATGAGGAGCCCGGCGGGCTGTGGGTGCAGGGGTGGGCGGCCAAGGTCCCCACAGAACCTGAACCCTGGAGCCACGGATGATTTCCTGCAGCAAAAGGGGCTCCTTGGCTGTGCCCGTTTAAGCAGCCCCCTTCCATGGTCGGGGGCAGGAAGCCCTATCCCCTGATGACGTCCCTATTAGGTCGCTGTCCTAGGATCTTCCTGCTCAGTCCCGGTATCTACTTCTATTCACATCTACTTCTTTCTCCTCCTCCTCCTGTCCCCAAGCCCAGTCGGCAGGAACGAGGCTGGACTTGGGGGGAGGGGTGGTGGTTTGGCGAGGATCCAAGACCACCTTAGTGGGCCTCCTTCTGCCTGTCACCCAGCGGGGCACCGTCCTGCTCGCCCCTCAGGACCCAGAGTGTTGCTTTTCCTCTGGAGCCTCTCCGAGCTCCACCCCCAAAAATAGCCCCCCTCGCCCCCACGCTCCCGCGCTGGCTGTAAAGTGCTGTCAGGGGACCTGCGGCCTGTGAGAGAATTCTATTGTCTTTTCTCGAGCACCTACTGTGCGCCAGGCACTGTGCCGGGCCCGTTAGGTGAGAGCCAAGACCCATAAGACCCTGTATCCTGGGCTTTTCCCACCATGCCGCAGCCCGGGCTGGTTTTCGGCTGTCACATGCTGGCCGTGTGACCTTGGGTGAGCCAGCCACCCTTTCTCCATCTCCAGATCCCGTGACATAATATAAACAAAGTTCTTAGAGTCGTTCCCAATCAGCCCTATCGATGTGGCCCGTTTTGATTCTTTTTTTTTTTTAATTTAAATATTTATTGTTGTGCCGAAACCGGTTTGGCTTAGTGGATAGAGTGTCGGTCTGTGGACTGAAAGGTCCCAGGTTCGATTCCAGTCAAGGGCATGTACCTTGGTTGCGGGCACATCCCCAGTGGGGGGCGTGCTGGAGGTGGCTGATTGATGTCTCTCTCTCATCGATGTTTCTAACTCTCTATCCCTCTCCTTTCCTCTCTGTGAAAAATCAATAAAAAATATTTTAAATATTTATTGCTGAAAAAAAAAGTATTACAAGGTTCTCCTTTCCCCCTCACTATCCGCTTTTGCTTCTGCTTCATTACTTGGGCAGCTCTGCCCCTGCCGCCTGTCTGCCGTGCACACAGTGGGTGCTCTTGCCGGCTGCCCGGTTCTCTGTAAGCAGCGCCGTGAACCCGGGCGAGGCCCCAGCTGGAGACCTCTCGGCTGTTTCCTGTGTTGTCCCGGGCTCCCGGGAGGGAGGCCTGGCAGCCCTGGAGGTCTCCGCGCGCCCTGCCTGCCCGCCCTGGAGCCTTTCCTAGAAAGCCAGCCCGCAGGTTGGTGCCGGCCGAGCGTGGGTCCCAGCTGCCAGCACCTCTGCTTGCCATCGGAAAGTTCCCGCGCCGCTCCGGGCCAGATGTGTGCGAGGAGGACGGGGCTTGGCAGCCAGAGGTCCCGGCGGAGCCGCCCGCCCGGATCGGGGTGTTCCCGCCCGCTCCGTGTGGAGGAGGATGGACGTGCCCGGCCGGCCGGCCTGCCCTGGGAGCGGTGCCCGCCGCCCGCCGTCTGCATGAGGCTCTGGCCCTCCGGGAGGGTCCCAGGGTGGGCAGTCCCGTGTGTGTGTGTGTGTGTGTGTGTGTGTGTGTGTGTGTGTGTGTGGGCACACAGGTGGCGGCAGCCGATCGGGCGTCACAGCGTGGCATTTCTCACTCTGCCTGTTAGCACAGCTTATCGGGAAAGATTTGCGTTGGCCCCGGGGAGACAGACGCCCTCCCAGCCTCCGGAACCCCCTCCTGTGCACCGGGGTGACCGGCGACGGCACCTGCAGAGTCGCACAGGCCCTTCAAGCTTAGAGCGAGGTGCCCAGCTGCTCTGGAGCGAGCGCTCGTCCCTTTCTTGTCCTGAAGGCCATTGAAGCAGGAGCATAGTTTACACGTTTAACTGGCACGCGTTCAGGAACTGTCCTTTCTTTTGGTTGTAGCGTTGCGGGAGGTTTTAGGGGCACAACGGCTCTGTGACGCCAGCACAGCCGGGCTGCAGGACTCTCCGTCACCCCCAAAGAATCCCCGGGGCCGGCCTGACGCACGCGGTGGCCGTCCTTTCTCCTCGGCCCGTTCGGAGCAGCCCGGGGGCACGGGGCCGCGTCTCCGGGGTCGGGACCTGCCGGCCTCCTCCTGGGTCACAAAGTGGCTCTGTGTCCAGCCAGGGCTCTGGGCCGCTGAGCTGTGCCTTCAGCTGTTCCAAGAGCATTGTCAGCTGAAACCAGTGTGGCTCAGTGGATAGAGCATCGGCCTGCGGACTGAAAGGTCTCAGGTTCGATTCCGGTCAAGGGCATGTACCTTGGTGGCGGGCACATCCCCAGTGTGGGGTGTGCAGGAGGCAGCTGATCGATGTCTCTCTCTCATCGATGTTTCTTACTCTCTATCGCTCTCCCTTCTTCTTTGTGAAAAATCAGTAAAATATTTAAAAAAAAAAAAAAAGAATATTGTCACTCCAGACACCAGGAGACTCCAGGAGGTCACCCGCATATCTGACTATGGCCCTGTCTCAGCTCTTTGTCCATCTGCCTGTCTGTCCAGCTGCCCATCTGTCCAGCTGCCAGATTGTTTTCTGCCAGACTTTTCCCGAAGGCCCGGTGTGCTCAGGCCCTGGGAGGACAGTGGCAAACCAGGCAGACCTAGTCCCCACCCCTGCGGGCTCCCAGGGGAGGGGGTGCCAGTCACCCAAAGAGATCAGCAGCCGGAGGAATGCGCGCTGCGAGGAGCAAGGAACGGAGCTGACACCTGAGACAGGAATTGCCGAGCGGCCCACAAGGGAGGCTTCCCGCCCGAGGCGTGGCGTGTGCGGGGCACAGCTTGGTGTGTGGCGTGTGTACTGGGCACGGCGTGGTGTGGGGGTGTGTGCAGGGCACAGTGGCATGGGGAGATCCTGGCCTGTGTCCTCCCTGACAGGGCTGAGAGCCCCAGAAAGGCAGGGCCTTCTGTCTCCCTCCTTCCCAGCCCTGTTCCCACCCTTGGAAGGGAGCGGCACGTAGTAGGTACTCTGTCTACTGGCTGAGTGAATAAAACGTCTCGTTGGAGCCCGGAGACACAACTCGATCTTCACTTTGGAGAAAGTGCTCCCCCACCCACCCCGCCTGGCTCCCCTCTGCCCACAGGCCGGGCAGCCTCAGCTCCGCCAGCCGCCTGCGCGCTCACTCCGTGCCCGTGGCCAAGGACCGAGAGACACGGTTCTCACCCGCAGCGTCTCCGCAGGCACTTGTGCTGGCGGGATTCCGAGCACCCCCGAACTGAAAAGGTGGAGAGAAAAGCCACGTTGGCAGCTGGCCGCCCCGGTGTGCCAGTGGCTGCGGCGCTGAGGCTGGCATTCCCTGAGGCTGGCTTGGGGAGGGCACATCTGGCCCGGCCGGGGCATGCAGGGTGGCCTCGGGGAGCTGGGAGGAGGGGAGGGGGTCGAGGAGACTCAGGGGCTGGGATTGAATCTGAAGTCACCCGCTTCCCAGCTGCGTGACCTCAGGCCTGGCCTCGCCGCCCCCTCTGTGCCGGGGTCTCCTCCTCTCCCTCTGAGGGTGGGCCCCCAGCCTGCTGGCCTTTCAGGAGGATGGCACTCTGTCTCCATAGAGCACCCAGCACGGCGCCCGCGTGCGTGGACGTACATCCCACGCGGATCCTGTCGAGGGTCCTCAGTCACCTCGGTCCCCCCCTACCCCCCGCGCTCTGGCACCCCGGGTCCCCTCCGAGGTCTCCCTGGCCCCTGGCCCTGGGCGGTTTCTCCGGGAATGTCTTGAGGAGAGAAACACATGCTCCCCAGCACTCCCGGTGGCGGCGGCTGCGGCTGTGGGAACTCGAACCTCGCAGGGTGTTGCAATTCCGAACAGAGGCTGGGAGCTCTGACCCATACAGGCCAGATGTGGGCAGGCCGCTGGGGGGACCCGCAGATGGAACCCAGGGAGCCCGCGGGCGCCACGGGGACCCGCAGAAGCACGCTTCCCATTGGTGGAGCCTGCGGGCCCGTCCAACTGCCAGCGCCCCCAGCTCTCTCCTGTTCCTCCTCCTCCTCCTCCTCCTTTGCCTCCTCCTTCTCCCCCCCCCTCCTCCTTCTCTCCTTCCTCTTCCTCCTCTTTTCCTCCTCCTCCTTCTCTCCTTCCTCCTCTTCCTCCTTCTCTTCCTCCTCCCCCCCACTCTTCCCTTCCTCCCACCTCCCACCCCCTCTGTCTGCTCTCCCGACCTTTGGCCAGAGCAGGAGACTGCGGGGAGGGGATCTGAAACCCAGCCCATCGTTCACAGGCCGCTCCCAGGACCTGCCAGGCGAAAACCCAGCCAGCCCGGGACCCCGATTGGGCTGGGGCGGGATGGCACCTGTGGTGTAAAGCGGTTCTTTTCAAACTCCTGGGCACCTGGGATGTATCCTGGGAGCCTCCTCTGCAGGAAGCGGGTGCATTGGGTCTTGTAGCTGCTGCTGGCTCCAGGGCTGCCCGGGCTGTGGGGTGGGCGTCGCTCTGGTGGTTGAGAAGGCAGCGTGGCTTGTGCTGGGCCCGGGTCTGGCTGCAGGAACCGCGAGGCCTGTGAGCGGCGGCTGCCCCTCCGTGTGCTGAATGAGGGCCCGTCTTCCTCCCTCCACATTGAAAGGACCCCGCTGTTTCCCAGGTCTGGCTCCAGGCCTGCCCTCATCATTCCAGCGGTTCTCAATCTGGGGGTCGAGACCCCCTTGGGAGTCAAACGACCCTTTCACAGGGGTCGCCTAAGACCATGGGAAAATGCAGATATTTGCATCACGATGCATCACAGTAGCAGAATTTCATGGTTGGGGGTCACCACCCCATGAGGAACTGTATGCAAGGGCCGCGGCCTTAGGAAGGTTGAGAACCACTGCACTATCCAATGAGCAATGGTCTAGAGCAGGGTTTTCAAATAGTTTTAAGTTCCGGAACTCTGCACAGGCCGAGGAGGCCCATGGGCAATGGAGGAGCCCAGGCTCTGTCTTAAAGGCCCGGGCGACGGCTACCTACAGCCACGGTGACTCCGAGGTCTGGCGATGGGGCCTGCAGGCTGCTGGGTGACACTCTCTTCCACAAACAGAAGAGCACAAAGTGGGGGTGCCCAGTGGAAACCAGGGAAGAGGGCCAGCCCCCACCCGCCTCACCGGGCTGCTGGGGCTGCTTGCAGGCCAGCTTGACGGTGGGCCTGATGATCATCCTGAGAGCTCTGCCATTTAAAGTCATGTGGGCACATCCTTGTGCGGGAGGTGGCCGGGGGTGGGGGTGGGGGGTTCAGAGGATCTTCTCAGGAAGTAGACGCTGTCATGGACGTGGGAAGTGCACCTCTGAGTGGGTCTCACTGTACCTCTCGGCCCCTCTGCTTCCCCATTTGTAAAATAGGGGGATTGCCCGGCCGTGGTGACTCAGTGGTGGAGCATCGACCTGTGGACCAGGGGGTCACAGTTTGATTCCCCAGGCAGGGCACATGCCCGGGTTGCAAGCCCCATCTCCAGTGTAAGACGTGCAGGAGACAGCCAACCAGTGATTCTCTCTCATCATTGATGTCTCTGTCACTCCCTCTCCCTTCCTCTCTGAAATTGATTAAAACATATTTTTAAGCCCTGGCCGGTGTGGCTCAGTGGATGAAGCCTCGGCCTGCGGACTGAAGGGTCTCAAGTTCGATTCCGGTCAAGGACATGTACCGTGGTTGCAGGCACATGCCGGATTCACATCTTTATTTGTGGGGGAACTGCCCCGTGGCTGTTGTCGCGTGGAAAGGGGACCGCGCTGAGGGCACCGGTAGCCCCATCCCGTCAGGAGCTGAGGATGAAGGGTAGGATGCATTCACCAAGCATCCTCCCGGCAGTCCGGCCAGAAGCAGAGACCCTAGCCAATGCGGAGTCCGTCTCTGGAGCTTTTTTTAAAATATATTTTATTGATTTTTCACAGAGAGGAAGGGAGAGAGATAGAAAGTCAGAAACATCAATGAGAGAAACATCGATCAACCGCCTCTTGCATGCCCCACACTGGAGATGTGCCCGCAAGCAAGGTACATGCCCCCGACCGGAATCGAACCTGGGACCTTTCAGTCCGCAGGCCGACACTCTATCCGCTGAGCCAAACCAGTCTCGGTCGTTTCTGGAGTTTTGAAAATAATCTCACTGTGTTGGCAGCCCCCGTGCAGTAGGACGGACAGGCATCCTGTTTCCCTGAGAAGGCAGAAGCCCGGAGTCAGAGGGCTTACCCCAGCTCAGAATGAGGTCAGGGCCAAGGCCCCACGGCCGCTCCCCTTCCCCACCTCCCCCCACACTCCCACCTCGTCATCAGCTGCAGACAGGGCGATGCAGTCATCAGCTGTGACTGCGCCCAGTAGGTGCTCCGTGACCTGGAAGGTTAGTGCAGAGGGTGGTCCCCCGAGGGAGCCGGGGCACCCCACCCCACCAGTCCATCTATCTCCTCCAGGACTCAGAGGAGAAAGAAACCCAGACTTCTGGGCCTGTGGCTGGAGGGTCTGGGCCCTGAAAATCACACAGGCCCCGCGGCCGAGGCTGTGAAAGAAGGGGTTCCAGCGGCGGCTCATTCCTGGCAAAGCTTCCTGTTGGGGAGCAGGAGGAAAGCCTCCGAGGCCCGCAGACACCCCGTGGTCTCGGCGCTTCCTCATTCCCAGGGGAGGTCCCGGCTGCTCCCTGGGACTCGCTGCTCTGGGCGGAGGGGAGCGGGGGAGAGACGACCTGAGAGACACTGCCCGGCTCCCTTCCCACAGACTCCGGCCTGCCCCCTCTCTGTGAGGGCTGGACCTGCCTCCTCTCTGTGGTGTCTGGGTTTGTTCCTCATGAATTCACTCAGAAAGCATCGATTTTTCCGCCGTGCTCAGCGCCGGGCGTACGGCACTCGGTGAATAAGGCAGGCGTGGTTTCTGCTCTCACGAAACCTGGGGCCTCGTGGGAAGCAGACGCTCAGGCGGTTGCAGGAAAAGTGTACTTGACCTTGTGATGGGGAAGTGGGCGCCCAGGAGACGTGCAGCAGTGTTGGCGGGGAGGGAGCAGTCCGGGAGGGCTTCCTGGAGGAAGCAGCCTCTACGCTCTGCCCTCTTCGTAGACTTGTGGACCATCCCACCGGCTGGATTTGTCTGGTTGTTCCTTTCCGGTGCCAGTTAGGCTGTTCCTCTGCCTCCTTTACATCCGATGAATTGGAAAGT
Source organism: Lasiurus borealis (assembly GCA_004026805.1). NCBI lineage: Eukaryota > Metazoa > Chordata > Mammalia > Chiroptera > Vespertilionidae > Lasiurus > Lasiurus borealis. The sequence goes on from PVJN01003390.1 coordinate 24,182, forward strand.
AGGTCAAGAGGCTTGAGATTGAGGTTAAACACATTGTTGATGATATTTGTCAGAACATCGTGTATATTTCTGTCTCCATGATTCTGACTAGTCTGGGTACCTCTTGTACGTGGGCTCACACAGTACTCGTCTCTTTAAGACGGGCCTGTTCCCCTTAGCGCAGTGCCCTCGGGGTACATTCGGGGTTCATTCTTGTGTCAGCACCTCCTTCCTTTTTGAACAGGTCAGATTCCCTTGGATGGACGTACCCCATTGGGTGTATTCACCCATCCATCAGCGGGCACCCGTTAGTCCCACCTTAGTCCACCTTCTGGCTGTTGGGCGTGAAGAAGTCTGCGTGGCATTTCTTCACACCAGGCCCCGGGGGATGACCTGGGCGGAGCTGTTATCTGAAAGCCAGGCTGCTGGGTCCCATGGCGTGGGTGACAAGTAACAGACACCACTCCGATTGCTTCCACGAGAAAGGGAAGGCCCTGGCTTGCGTTGGGACGTGCCCAGGATGCTGGCCGGGGCTCCAGTGAGGTCCTGGGACTCGGCCCCTCTGTCCCTCTCACCCTGCTTGCTTCTGGGTGCAGGTGCTTCCCACACAATAACCCCTGGGGCTGGGGGCGTTCTCCTCCCAGCGGCCATTGCCCTGGGGAAGGGGTCTCTGCCCTGATCACCCCGTCCAAAGTCCCAGAATGGAGTCCCCTCGGCCCATCCCTGGGGGGCCTGTCTGATTCACCATCACGTGGCCGGCGACAGGCAGTGCGTGCTCTGGTTGGCCAGCCCTGGGATACATCCCTACCCCCTCTCACAAAGATGGGAAGAGGGGGAGAAGGGTGGCCCCCAAAGAAATCAGGCGCTCTTACCCCCAGAAGGGAAGGGGGACCAGGTGAGCCGGAACAGCGGCTGTCACAGTGAGTGGGTACGGACGCACGGACGTTAGTCATGGCGGTGAGTCAGGGGAGGCCATCGGCCCCGTCTTGAGGTCTGAGCCTCAAAACACCGCCCCTCGCTCGTGCTCAGAGGAGGTGCCAGGAAACCAGTCCGGCCTGTGCAGAGCCTGCGCGGTGCGTGCGGGGCCTGAACTCTGCAAAGAGGGACCGGGAATGAACTGTGTAAGCAGAATTCCCCCTGTTTATGAGTGTGTGCTTTTTATTGGTTTTAAGACAAAATAAAATCTTTGATGACATTTCCCCCTTTTTTCCCCTTGTTTTTTTAATATGTAGTTTTTAAATCCTTACCCGAGGATAGGTTTTCATTAATTTAAAGGAAAGAGAAAGGGGGAGGCAGGAAAGGAAAAGGGGAAAGAGAGAGAGAGAGGGAGAGAGAGAGAGAGAGAGAGACCATCAGTGCCTCTCATACATGCCCCACCTGGGATTGAACCCACAACCTTTTTACTGTACATGGGCTTTGTTCTTGACAGAGGGTCATCCAAACTTCGCCTAAACACCCCCCAGGAATAGCAATCTTTTTTTTTTTAATATATTTTATTGATTTTTTACAGAGAGGAAGGGAGAGGGATAGAAAGTCAGAAACATCGATGAGAGAGAGACATCGATCAGCCGCCTCCTGCATGCCCCACAGTGGGGATGTGCCCGCAAGCAAGGTACATGCCCCCAACTGGAATCGAACCTGGGACCCTTAAGTCCGCAGGCCGACGCTCTATCCACTGAGCCAAACCGGTCTCGGCAGGAATAGCAATCTTCGATATGCCGGTCTCTGGCTGCTCTCTGAGAGCCAGAACTGACGTCCGGGGCTGAGTCTCCGTGGCTCCGCCTGGCCTCGCTCAGGTCACGTGCTCCCTCTTCCCCTGCCTCCGGGGTTAAGGCATGGTCCCCACCTCCGCATCTAAGAAACGACCGCCCCGGTGGGGGAGGGGTTCCCGGGGCCCTGAGAGGAAGAAAACTCAATCCATACGGTGCAAAACATAGCGTCTCCCCTGTACACATGTTAACTTCCTTCATATATGTATCGTCTTTCTGGCTGGCCCTCAGCTTGTGGAGGGCCAGGGCCTCTGAGTCCCCCCGTGGCCTCTACCAACACGGATCCCCTCCTTTTTAAACAGCCTTTCTCTGTCCCCAAAGAGCTTTCACATAGTGGGTGCTGTGGCATTGTCAGAGCGACCCTATAGCCACAGGGAATTTGTGTGAGCGGGGCTGGGTTGTGGGGCTGATCCCTTAGCCCACGGGGGTCTGGGGCCACCTGAGTCCCAGCCAGGTGCTCTGGCCTCCTTGCCTGATGCGTCGTCGTCGGTATATTTTTCCTTAGAGCTGGGACTTGTGACAGAGGTCGGAACGTGGCCCCGTGGTTTACCGAGTGGCTCCCCCTTCTCAGTCCTCACACTCGCCCCGAGCAGATGCCCAGCCCTGTTCACAGATGGAGAAACGGACAGGCAGAGGGAGAACATGGGCAAAACCCTAACTGGAGGAAATGGTGTCGTGGCTTTGCTTACAAGAAATAGAGGGAGGCTAAGGCTCCGTGACTTCCATCAAAACCAGCGTTTTGCTGAAACCGGTTTGGCTCAGTGGATAGAGCGTCGGCCTGCGGACTGAAAGGTCCCGGGTTCGATTCCGGTCAAGGGCATGTACCTTGGTTGCGGGCACATCCCCAGTCGGGGGTGTGCAGGAGGAGGTTGATAGATGTCTCTCATCAATGTTTCTAATTCTCTCTCCCTCTCCCTTCCTCTCTGTAAAAAAATCAACAAAATATATATATTTTTAAAAACACCGTTTTAAGAATGACACTGATAGCCCGGCTGGTGTGGCTCAGTGGTTGAACGTCGGCCTATGAACCAGAAGGTCACGGTCAGGGCACAGGCCTGGGTTGCAGGCTCGATTCCCAGTAGGGGGTGTGCAGGAGGCAGCCGGTCAATGATTCTCTTTCATCATTGATGTTTCTATGTCTCTCCCTCTCCTTCCCCCTCTCTCTAAAAACCAATAAAACATATATTAAAAAAAAAAAAAAAAAAAAAAGAATGACTCTGACAAGAAGAGCCAGCCCCGCGGCTCTCTGAATCGAGGGGGAAGCAAGACACCCTTGCGCGCTGCCCGAAATAACGGCACCTCCCGTGTTGAGCAGGTGCTAACGCTCTCCCCTGCTTGGTTTCATTTAGCTCTGGGCACAGCTCTCCGGGGTGGAGGTCCTTCTGCCCATTTTATTGAGGAGGAAGCTGAGGCTCGGAGAGAACAGTCATCCAGCCGGTGGGTGGCAGAGCTGAGAGTCACACCCGGGTCCTCCTGACTCTGAACCTTGCGCTTTGCTCCCGCGTCCCCCTGCCTTTGGAAAGGGCCCCCTGGGTGTTAACACTGTCTCTCCCCTGCTCCTCTCTGCAGGTCTACATCATCCGGGTCACGTGGTCCAGCGGCTCCACCGAGGCCATCTACCGGCGCTACAGCAAGTTCTTTGACCTCCAGGTAAGCCCCGTGGGCAGGAAAGACTCCCCTTGGTCTCACCTTCCATTTGGACCTCAGCGCCCAGACCCTCGCCCCCAGTGGGCGCACGGTGCCCTTTTTTCACCCCTCGAATTAAAAACCCGGCCGTGCGCCCGCATCCGCAGCACTTACACTAAAATTAGCACAATCTGCCGAGACCGGTTTGGCTCAGTGGCTAGAGCGTAGGCCTGCGGACTCAAAGGTCCCAGGTTCGATTCTGGTCGAGGGCATGTACCTTGCTTGTGGGCACATCTCCACTGTGGGGCGTGCAGGAGGCATCTGATTGATGTCTCTTTCTCATCGATGTTTCTGACTCTCTATCCCTCTCCCTTCCTCTCTGTAAAAAAATCAGTAAAATATATTTTTTTAAAAAATTAGCACAATCTAGGAAAGGTTGGCACGGCTCCTGCACCAGGGCGACATGCACATTTGTGGGCATTCCGCCTTAAAAAAAGAAAAAAGCTGTCCATCACTTGGGGGACACGCTGCTTTATGCTTTGACCGTCAGTATTTCCCAAATAAAAGAAAGGCTGCGTGCGGAGGGCTCCAGAGTGGACATCGGTGTGGCCTTGGCGTTGCAGGTCTTGAACGTGTGCTTGCTTCAAGGACTCAGATGTGTCCGGTCACATTTGGTGAATGAATGAATGGATGGATGAATAAATGAACTCACAGCCGCAAGTGCCACCAGGCCTATGGGACACCTGGACAAGGTGGGCAGCTCAGTGTCAGCTCGCCCCCACCCCAAAGGGTAAAAGAACAAGTCTGCCGGACCGTAGCTTTATCTTCTTGTCACCAGAGGCCAGCAGCTCACAGCCAGCGTGTCTGTGTGAGAAGTCGCAGGACCCAGTATGACAAAGTAAAGGTCTTTGGAAAACACAGGCCTCAGGAACTTACCGGGGTCCTCCCTGCTGGGCACTGAGGGCCCCAGGCTGAGCTGCCCGTCTCCCTCTCCCCTGCACCTGTCAGGGTGCTTCCGTTGCAGGAAACGCTACTCAAACTGGCTGAGGTCAGTGGGGGAGTTCTGGGCTGGTGTGACCAGGCCAGGGGTCGGCAAACTCATCGGTCCACAGAGCCCAATATCAACAGGACAATGATTGACATTTCTTTGGAGAGCCACATTGTTTAAACTTAAACTCCTTCTCACGCCACTTCTTCAAAAGAGACTCATCCAGGCCGCGGTATTTTGTGGAAAGAGCCACACTCCAGGAGCCAAAGAGCCACCTGTGGCTCTCGAGCCACAGTTTGCCGAGCACTGTCCTAGGAGGAGAAACCGTGTGGGGTTCGAGCACCGCTTGGTCCAGGGTTTTCCGCTGTGTCCGTGCGCCCAGCTCTGGCCTCTCACTCTGCATTTCTGCTCCCGTCACGCTGGCTCTCTCCTCGGCTCTCACGTGGCTGCAAAACGCTCTGGGCACACGACCAGCAGGAAGGAGGGAGAGGTCGCTTCCCGGCGCTCCAGCGAACACGGGGTTATGTGTCACGGGCTCGCCTCTAAGCCCGTCAAGACGGTGAAAGAACGTGATGGCCCGTGGGGTGGTGGGGTCCCCACCCTGCCCCTGGGGTCGGAGGCGGCGGGCACTGAGAGCTGGAGAGGACAGTTGTGATCGGGTGCCAGGCAGGCGTGGTGGGGCCGTCAGGAGAGAGAGCCCCTGTCCTCCGCACACCAGCCCGTCCCCTGGCCTCGCGTGTCCTCTGAGAGCTGGCTGATGGGAACCACAGGCATTCGTGGTGGTGTGGGCCTGATCTGTTCCTGAAAATGGCAGCGGAAAGTCAGAGCCTGTGTTCATTCTTTCCGCAGGGAGGGGGGGGGAGGGAGGTGGGGAGGGATGGCCAAGTTCTCCTGACCCGTTTCTGTAACTGCCAGCGTCACGTGTGATGTGAAGCAATCGAGTCCTCCGTGACCTCGCGCTGAATGTGTCATGAATGCGGTGATGTTTTGTGTTCACGTGTAACAGCATCGCACAGCATCATGCACACGTTATGTGTTTCTCCTGGTCTGCAGCAAGCATGCTCCAAATGTCAGTAGACAAGTGTGTACCGGAGAGAGGGTTGAACTCCATCTACAATGGACTGGGTAGGAGCAGCCCGGGGCAGGGCAGGCAGATGATGGCGATGATGCCCAGCGCCAGAAGCAGGAGGCACGGTTCTGTGTGGTAATGACCGAGGTCCACCCCCTCGGACCCAGACCACGGTGTCTGTGCGGAGCCATGGAGGCAGGTCTTCGGTTCAGAGAGTGAGAACGGATCCACGTTTTGCAAGCTGCTGGCTGACTCCCCCTGCCCTGAGGGTCTGCACCGGGAGGCTGCCTGCATTTTGCTTTCCGGGGCCTCTTGCGTGCGTGGTGCCTCCAGGAAAGGACATGGGGCAGGGGGCAGGGTCAGGCACGCTGGCTCGCGGGATCACTGACACCCCCAGCCCCAGCCTCCACTCGGCCAGCTCAGACAGGAAGAGGGAGAGAGGAGGGGGCGGGCTGATGGCAGGAGGCAGGTGTGCCCCGTGGAAACAGGGCAGGAAGTGAGCCGGGCCCGCCGGGGCTCAGGACCAGCAGGAGGGTGACCCTGCGCAGGCCCGGCGGCTCCCTGGCCGCGTGTCCCCGTGGCCACAGGATCTGCCCTCGAGCCTGCTTCCTCTCCCCGGCGACCTCTCCAGCCCGGCTTCCCCCACATGCCTGTTGGCCCACATCCTCCAGCAGCACCTTCGGCCCCCGAGTGGAAGTGACCTTCCCTGTTGATGCACTGGCGTCTCCAGGTGCCAATTCCGGCTCCAGAGTCTGACTGTCAGAGGCCTGGACAGTCCACCTGACCTGTCGGTGGTGGTGGTGGTGGTGGTGGCGGTGGCGTGGAGGTGTTGGTGCAGCAGGAGCTGGATGGAGGGGGGTGGGGTTGAGAGGGGAGAGGCGGCCCCCGGAAGCACCAGGGAAAAGGCAGGGGCTGAGGAGGCTGCTGTCGTCAGCTCCCTGTTCCAGAAAAGCCCCGGCTTCAGACCCTGACTTCAGGGCGAGACCCACTGGCCTCCATCTCAGCTCTCTGCCTCTTTGGGTTTCAGCGTGGTGACGCCGCTCCATGTTTCGGAGCCTCCGTTTCCCCGCCTGCACGTTGGGAAGGAGAGCGCTCCCCGTGGGCAGCGGGTAGGACTGAGCCACGCCTCGCTCTGTAAGCGCGTCAGCTGTCCTCGGCTGTCGCTCTGTCGGACGGGGCTGGCCGGAGGGCACCCTGCTGGGAATGCTGGCCGGGGTCGGAGCGCAGGCCCCCTGCCCCGAAGCTGGAGCTGGAGCTCCCTCCACTCTCCTGTTGTGACTCAGCTTTGGGCTCGCCACCAGGATGTAAGAGGGACGTTTTTCCGCCCCGCTCAGCGCGATCGGTGAGGATGAGGGGTTTGCTGTCGCCTCGGCAATGGCCTCAGGCTGCCCTGCCGAAAGGAAGTTGCCGAAAGACGGCCCTTTAAAGAGTCCCAGATGGGCAGCCGGACGGGAAAGGCGTGGAATTCCAGAGGGTCCCCGCTCCTGGCACCGCCGGCCGCCGGCCCCCGCCACCGCCCGGAGCGGCAGCTGGAAGGAGTTAGGCCCGGTCTCAGCTGTTCCCCAGGCCCCGGCGAGGAGGCCAGCCCGTGTGGGCCTGCAACGCCCTCCAGTGCGATGATTTCACGATTCCGCCCTCCCTCCCCTCCTCCCTCCTGTCTGGCCAGTCGCCTTGGGCTTTTCTTTTCAGAAGAAACTTGGCTCTCCAACACATCATCACTTCAAAAAATAAAATAAAATAAGAAAAAGCCCGGGGAAGGGCCGAGCTCGCGCGGAGGAGGAGCAGCTAAGCCGGGTGGTGTAATGGAAAACGTCAGGAGACTTGGGGCCCAGCCACCTGCGCTGGGTGGCCTGAGGCGCGCCCCTTAACCCCTCCGTGCCCGGTGGCGCTCCTCCGTAGCGAGGGGTGAAGATGACAGCAACAGCTGGCTTTCTAGCGCTCGGACGGCTCGGCATCCGGATGCCGGGACTCCTTGCCTGTCACCTCGAACCGATGAAGAAACCCGGGCTGGGCGAGGCCACGGGGTTTGCCCGGGTCCCCACAGCCAGGGGGCAGCGGAGGTGGATGTGCAACTGGGGGGCGGGCCACAGCCCAGACCATGGCCTTAGCCGCTCTGCTGCCCGGGCTCCTGGCGGCGACTTGCCCCGGGTCCCGATGGCGTTCAAGGCGATGATGTGTGTGGGGAAGAGGCAAACCCGCAGAGACGGGGTAGATTAGTGGTTGCCAGGCGCTGGGAGGAGGGGAGAGCGGGAGAGACGGACGGGCACGGGGTTTCTCTCTCTGGGTGGATGAAAATGTTCTGGAATGAGATAGCGGCGGGGGGGATGGTTGCACAACCTTCGGAAGATACCAGACACCACCGAACTGTACGCTTTCAAAGGGTGCATTTTCTGGAATGTGAAGTGTATCTGAATTTTTTTTTCTTTTTTTGAAGTGATGATGTGTGTGCGAGCAGTTTCTGGGCCGCGGAGCCCCGAGCAAATGTCAGCTGTCGGGATTATCGGGAACTGGCAGGGCTGAGAGCAGGGGCTGGTGCCAGTTTAATAGAGTGGGTAAGATCCTGGGCGCAGGCCCAACTGCTGCCACTTTCTGGTCGGGAGATCTTGTTTTCGTCAGAAGGGCTTTAGTCGCAGATGACAGAAACCCGGTGAAGATGGATTACTCAGAGAGAGCAGGGATGCGCTCCATGCCACGGAGAGACCCGGGGGAGTTGGCATCAGGTCTGGCTGGATCGAGAGGCCACCGTGTCCATCAGGACCTGCTTTGCTCCGCTTGACTGTCTTCCGGTCCAGGCACATGGTGGCCACAGCCCCAAGCTGTATCCATATCCGTGAGTTCCGTTCAGCGACTTCCGGGAAGAGAGCACCCCCACCGTTTACGCAAAAAGCCTCATTGATTCATCGTGGGTCCGTGGCCATCCCAGGCACGCATGAAATCAGTGTGTACCCCACAGAGACGGTTCCCCAGAAGAAAGCCGAGAACTGCTTCCAGGGAAGGGCGAGTAGCTTGTGGGGAGCAGAGAACAGTAGCTGTGCCCCCTGTCAGAGCAGGGCATGGAGGCAGAGGGAACAGAGAGGCCCCCTCGGGTAAGAAAGGAGCGGGGTTCAGGCTCCCGTGTGGGAAAAGAGATGAACATCAAACACTGGCAAAAATGTCCCCTGTAAGACAGTGCACTTTCTGATGGGATTTCCTGACTCTCCTGTCTTAGGAAATCTGAACCCTGATCGTCAGCCGTCACTACTGGTTGGTACTCTGTGCCAGGCGACCTTTGCCCTCTGAGTTTTCCCACCGGCTCAGGGTGTCCCCAGGCTGAGGGTCATGGCTGCCGCTGGAGCCAGGGGAAACACAGCTACTATAAGCATTTGCTGAGCCCGAGTGACTCCAGGGGTTCAGAAAGGGATTATCGGGAATTGGCAGGGTTCAGAGCAGGGGATGGTGCCAGTTTAATAGAGTGGTAAGGCCGGGCTTGAGGAGGTGACATTTAAGCAGGGTCTCGACCATGAGTGAGGAGTTGACCCGCAGGCAGGGTGTAGGAGGGCATTCTCCCTGGAGAACAACAGGTGGGGAAGGTCAGAGGCGTGGGGAGCCGGATGGTAGCCTCTCACAGAATTCCGACAGCGGGCATGGGGCACGGAGCCAGCCGGTCACTGCGCCTGGCAGGGGCCCTCGGAGAAGCGCCAGCCTGCGACCTGTGAGCGGGACACTGCGTGCTCTGGGACCAGAGAGATACTTGTTTTGGGAAGAGCCGTATCCTAGGTCAGCAGTTCTTCAGCCTTTTCCATCTCCTGGCACACGTGGGCTAGTGACTAAAATTCTGAGGCTCACCAAAAAACGTATTTTTTGCCCATCTGACAAAATAAATAGGTATAATTTGTTCCATTCATACCAGACATCTTTTGTTGTGTTGGCTATTATATATACATTGAGTGACCAGATTATTATGATCTCTGAACGCATAATTGGCCACTCAGTGTATATCCTATTTAATAAAAGGCTAACATGCAAATTGTATCCCCTCAACCAGGAGTTCGGCCAGCAGGCAGGCCGGCCAACTGCCCATGTCCCCTCCTGTGACCCGGCTGGCTGGACTCCACCTAGGCATGAATTCATGCACCGGGTCTCTAATACACGCGCGCATGCACACACACATACTCAGAGTAGCCAGATTATTATGCATTCAGAGATCATAATAATCTGGCCACTCAATGTATATACGTGTGTGTGTGTGTGTGTGTGTATACTCCTTACTTATAAAATATGTATATACTAGAGGTCCAGTGCATGAAATTCATGCATGGGGAGCAGGGGGTGTCCCTCAGACCAGCCTGCACCCTCTCCAATCTGGGACCCCTTGAGGGATGTCCTATGGGATCAGGCCTAAATGGGCAGTCAGACATCCCTCTCACAATCCAGGACTGCTGGCTCCCAACTGCTCACCTGCCTGCCTTCCTGATTGCTCCTAACCACTTCTGCCTACCAGCCTGATCACCCCTAACCACTCTCTTGCCAGCCTGCTTGGTGTCTAACTGCTCCCCTGCCAGCCCGATTGCCCCTAACTGCCCTCCCCTACAGACCTGTCACCCCTAACTTCCCTCCCATATAGGCCTGTATCCCCCAACTGCTCTCTCCTGCAGTCCTGGGTCCCCCACAACTACCCTTACCTGCAGGCCCGGTCACCCCCAACTTCCCTCTTCTGTCGGCCTGGTCACCCCTAACTGCCCTCCCCTGCTGGCTTGATTGCCCCCAACTGCTCTCCCCTGCTTGCCTGATCGCCCACAACTGCCCTCCCTTGCAAGTCTGGTCCCTTCCAACTGCCCTCCCTTGCTGGCCATCTTGTGATGGCCATCTTGTGTCCACATGGGGGCAGCCATCTTTGACCACATGGGGGCAGCCATCTTGTGTGTTGGAGTGATGGTCAATTTGCATATTACTCTTTTATTAGATAGGATAGAGGTCTGGTGCACAGGTGGGGGGCAGTTGGTTTGCCCTGAAGGGTGTCCCAGATCAGGGTGGGGGTTCCTTTAGGGCAGTGGTTCTCAACCTTCCTAAGGTTGCGACCCTTGCACACAGTTCCTCATGTGGTGGTGACCCCCAACCATGACATTTTGCTACTGTGATGCATCGTGATGTAAATATCTGCATTTTCCGATGGTCTTAGGCGACCCCTGTGAAAGGGTCATTTGACCCCAAAGGGGTCGCGACCCACAGGTTGAGAACCACTGACTTAACGCGTAAGGTGGTGGAGGTCCTGAGTTTCATGGTTCAGATACTTCGCAGTAAAAAGCCCACCAACCTCATAAACCACTTACACTGGTCCCCCAGTAACTTCCCGAAAGAAGTTTATTCTGCACAACATACAGGTGATACCCTCTAGAATGGTACCCCTGAAACCGATATCATTCATTCTGTTAACCAGTGTCACCCCAATACACTCCATTAAGAGCGACACCTCGTGAGTGAACCCCGGGCGCTGGGGCCGGTCAGGCTGGGTTAGCATAGGCTGCTATGATAACAGCCCCGCCGGGTAATAAATAATAAGCGTTTATTTCTCACTCGGGGGCTGCATGTCCATCAAAGGTTGTTGGTTAAGATCCTCCCTCCAGGACCCGCACAGGCAGGGAGGCCGCTGTCTGGAATGGGCCCGTCACCAGTGGTGAGTCACGCACCATTCGTGGCTCTTCTGCCCCGAGTGACATGTCTCTTAGCTGCTCACGTTTACTGGACGGCATCCCGCTTCGAGGGGGCGGGACGTCCCCCCATGCCGGGCGCTCAGGAGAAGGACCGGACACCTGACGGCAGCACTAACGACGCCGCAGCCGGCTTTCCTCTCCCAGCCGCCCTGCAAGCTGGCACCCCTTCCCCAGGACCCTGAGCGGCGGATCCCGGCGAGTGTGTGGATCGGGTCAGATCTGTCCTGTTCCTTCCTCCCGAGGTCAGAGAGGCGTCTCCTGCGCTCTGAGAGGTTTCTGTCTGGGGGCCTCTGTCCCCCGGCCGCCCACGCCTTCCTCTCGCCGTGCCTCCGACGCCACCCTGTAATGGTCCGCTTCCTCTCCAGCCGCCTCCTTAATTGCTGAGGCCACGGCCAGCAGCGCCGGGCACAGAGCTGTCTGCAGGGCCAGCCGGGGGAACTCTCCAGGGGAAGGGGGGTGTCATGATCGGGTTTCCACGGTTTGGTCCTCATCACCACCCAGCCGTTCTCAGGAAACAGGAGGACCTGCCACCAGGGACTGCTGGTGGCCCCCGGGGTGTGGTCACCTTTCAGGCCCTGGGGCTGGAGACCCCCCTGGAGAACCTCGAGTGGCCACCCCCAGCTCCGGGCCTTCCCGATCAGGCAGCCGTGGGCATGAGGACTCACTGCCTGGAAACCCTCGGTCCATTGACATGGACTTACCGTGAGCGTGGGCTTCTGAAGAGTGGAACAACGCCAGCTTCAGGATGGCCAGTCGCACGTGTCGGGTGATTCCTTCCCATGGCAGAGGTGCACGCGTCATGTCTGTTGGTATTTTTCTCCCCTGACAGATGCAGATGTTGGACAAATTTCCCATGGAAGGAGGACAGAAGGACCCCAAACAGAGGATCATCCCCTTCCTGCCAGGTAAGAGGGACTCGGTGCTCCCGGATCGCTGAGCTCGTCCTCCGTGGGACACCGCCCCCGTGACCAGACCCTTCACCTCGGGAGCCTCCGTTTCTCCGACCTCTAAAACGGGAGTGATTCAGCACGTCAAGTTTTTTTGTGTGTGTTGTTTTTTTAATATATTTTATTGATTTTTTACAGAGAGGAAAAGAGAGGGATAGAAGGTTAGAAACATCGATGAGAGAGAAACATCGATCAGCCGCCTCCTGCACACTCCTACTGGGGATGTGCCTGCAACCAAGGTACATGCCCCGGACCGGAATCGAACCCAGGACTCTTCAGTCCGCAGGCCAATACTCTATCCACTGAGCCACACCGGTTTCAGTTCAGTTTTATAACGAGTGGCATCTCTTCCGGTTACCGTGTCGTTTTTCTGTTGTCCCCTGACAAACTGCCACCAGTTTAGCAGCTTCAAAGGGCACCTCTTTATTATCTCACCGTTCTTTTGGTCGGAAGTTCCAGAGGCCTCCACTGGGTGCTCTGTTTTGGGGTCTCCCAGGGCAACATCAAGGTCTTGGCCGGGCCCAGCTCTCCTCCGGAGGATCTGAGGCAGAATCCAGTCCCTGCCGCTCCAGGGCTGAGATGCCGGTTTCCTGGCTGGCGTCAGCCCTGCTGCCGGCACCCCTCTCTGTGGCCCCTCCATCCTCAGGTGGCACTGAGGCCCCGAGTCTTTCTTGGGGTTTAAATGTCTCCGGCTGCCCCCCGCAGAGGGAGCTGCCTGCTTTGAGGGGCTCGGTGATTGCGTCATACCCACCTGCAATGCAGGACAATCTTATGAGGAAACCGCGGCCTGTAGAGATGCCAGCATAATCACCGGCTCAGGGGTCAGGGGGCCATTTTGGGGGGAGGGGGACATTAGAGACATTCCACCTGCCTACCTACCACGGCCTTTCGCAGTGCCAGGCACCGCTTCAGACACTGTGGAGGAGTGAATGTAATAACGGCATTCATGTCCCTTTCCTCCTAAAACAATTCCTCACCAAACGAGTAGCTTCAGGCCTCAGCTCAGAAAGTGGGTTCTATTCCCAGCTGGTTTGGCTCAGTGGGTAGAGCGTCAGTCTTCGGACTGAAGGGTCCTGGGTTTGATTCTGGACAGGAGTACATACCTCGGTTGCAGGCTCCACCCTGGCCCGGGCCCTGGTCGGGCCATGTGCAGGAGGCAACCCATCGATGTGTCTCTTTCACGGCGCTGTTTCTCTCTGTCTTTCCCTCTCTCTTCCTCTCTCCCTAAAAATGGACATGTCCTCGGGTGAGGATGAACAAGAGGAAAGAAAGTAGGTTATACCCAAGCCAGTGTTGCGGTCTCAGTAGCTACCCCTGATTGGATGCCTGCTGTGTGCCGGGCACTGGGCTAAGCCCTTAGCATTCATTACTTCATTCGGAACAAGCTGGCAGGGTGGGCACTGCGTGCCCGTTTCTCAGCTGCACAAATCGGGGCCCCTCCCTGTGTTATCCTGGGTGAGTGACTTCAGCACACCAAGTTCATTCCTTCCTTTGCACACAGTGTTGTGACCAGGGCAGATGAGTGCCTGGCACAGACCTGGCAGCAGTCAGGCCCCTGCCGTCATTTTCACGCACAGACCTTCAGCAGGCGACACCGCCCTCAATCCCAAGCACTCCGAGCGGAAAGGACCCTCCCGATCTTTCTCATTTTGCAGAAAAGGGAGCAGGCCCCACAGTGGGGGAGACTCCGGGTCACTCGGGCGCCCACCCTCCCCTCCCCCCCCCCGGGTCCTGCCACGGGCACAGGAGCGGGTCCTCCCAGCGGCCGTCATGGTGAGGGCGTTTAGAGGCCGGGCAGGGGCAATTGCCAGACCCCCGTCCACCGGGAGGATCATGTGCCTGAAAGAGCGAATGTTGCAGTTCTTCCATGGGGAGAGTGTGCAATCACCCTGGAATTCTCTCTCCTATTGGAGAAACCCCGCGTGCCAGCGGCAGCAGCCAAGATCCGGGTTCCAGCCCCGTGACGGGCGGACAACACCCACCCCCTCCGGTCCCTGCCGGGCCTCGCTGGCCCCCGCCATAAAGCGAGACATGCTCCCTGCCTCACTGTTTCTCTCCCGGGCACACAGGAGGCTCTCAGTAAAGGCAGACACGGGTCCCGGGACCTTCCTTTGGAACTGCTTGCTATTTCCTCTCTTGGAGGCGTTGCTTCAATGCTCAGCCTGAACACTCACACAGAACTGGGCTCTAACTAGGTTTTTCTCGCCCGAGCCGGTGTGGCTCAGTGGGGAGAGCGTTGGCCCGTGGACTCAAGGATCCCAGGTTCCATCCCGGTCATGGGCACGTATCTTGGTTGCAGACTCGATTCATGCCGGCTCTGGTCTGGCACATGCAGGAGGCAGCCGATCGATGTGTCTCTCCCACTGATGTTGCCCTCTCTCTCTGTGTCTCTCCCTCTCTTTCCACTCTCTCTAAAAATCCGTGGAAAAATGTCCTCGGGTGAGGATTACCAGCAACAACAAATGAGAAGGAGGTTTTCCTCCGGCGCGGGGAGGTGTGAGTCTTGCTGCCGGATGAAAGGCAGACCCGGCTCTGGAAAAACTTCCCGGGACGGGCAGAAACCCTCCCCCACCCTCCCCCAGCCCCTGGAAGCCTTCACCGTTACGTCATGCGCTTCCACCCACGAATGCGTGAAAACGCTGCTCTCAGGGATCGGCCCAGTGTCCCTGCTCATGGCCCCCGCTGCAGCGTGGAGGGTCCCGCTGGGCCCAGGACGCCGGGGGCAGCCCTTCCCAGGCCCCCTCTCAGCTTTACCCCGAGGCCGAGGGCAGGGGCCGGGGCCAGCGGGAGAAGCGGCCCCTCTCCTGGGGTCACTCTTCTGCCCAGCCCCCCTCCAGCGGAACAAAGCCAGTCTCCTGTGAGCACAAAGGCAGGGGGCGGGGAGCTGCCCGCCTCGTCCTCCCCCACCCCCCGGCCAGAGCCCGGCCAGCCAACTTGGCAGAGGCCGCAGCTTGAAAATTAAAAATTACAGTCTGGCCTCCTCCACCACCGAAAACAAAGGGCTGTTCTCCGCCCAGCACCCCTCCCGCCCCAGGCGGCTGGCCCACAGCGAGGGGGGTGCACGTTCGCCCTCTTCCCCCCGTGACTCAGCCCAGGAACGCTTCGCATCAGATGCAGACAAGGGGGCCGGCCCCATCCGCCTTTCACCTGGGAGGTCCGGCCGCCACGGCCCTGCCCTGCGCCCGGCCGAGCAGGATCTCCAGCTCTGCTGCCCGCACATGGCTGCTTAGCCAGCGGGAGGCAGGTCCTAGGACACAGAGCTGGGGCCCTAGCCCGTGTGGCTCAGTGGATAGCGCGTCGACCTGCCGACTGAAGGGTCCCAGGTTCGATTCCAGTCAAGGGCACCTACCTAGGTTGCAGGGCTCATGCGGATTGCAAGCAATCCATTTGTCTCTTCTCAGATCAGTGTTTCTCTCTCTGTGTCTCTCCCCCTCCCTTCCACTGTCGTCAAAAATCAATGGAAGCAAAAACCAGTGTGGCTCAATGGATAGAGCATCGGCCTGCAGACTGAAAGGTCCCAGGTTCGATTCCGGTCGGGGACATGTACCTTGGTGGTGGGCACATCCCCAGTAGGGCGCGTGCAGGAGGCGGCTGATTGATGTCTCTCTCTCATTGATGTTTCTAACTCTCTCTCTCCCTCCCTCTCTGTAAAAAATCAAGAAAACATATTAAAAATCAATGGAAAATATCCTCAGGTGAGGATTGACAGAAACACACACACACACACACACACACACACACACACACGGGAAAACAGGAGAAAAGAACCAAAGCTCAGTGCACAGTATGATGCAGCAGCATCTAAACAGTTTGGGGAAAAACAGGGAGTCACGACCCTCTAGTGGGGGGCTAAGCCCTGCGCTGGGGTTGCAGTGGAGACGGTCTCCGGGAAGAGACGCGGCTGCCCATTTCCCCGGCAGCACGAGGGACACCAGCTCCCGTCGCCCTCGTTGGCCGCACCCCTGACATGTATGTGCCCAGCGACTCTGGTCCCACGGCCGCTGCCCCGGGAGAGCAGCGAGGCCTTTGTCATTGTGTCGCACGCACCCCTCCCAGGACCCTGGCGGAGCTTGCACCTCTGTCCTTAGCTGTCAGCCCCCCGGTGAGCACGCAAAATTGACCAAGGCCCACCGAGTCGCTCCCTGTTAGTGCAGAGCCCGTGCCTGGTGGGGAAGGAGATGCGGAAATCAATAGCGGGGTGTGTGCAGTCAGAACTGACAGGAGCTGTCAACCCAGTGCAATAGGTCCTGGTCCCCCCGCCCCCGCCCCAGGATGGTGGGTGAGGTTGGATATTCCAGGCGGAGGGAAGGGGCAGAAGCATGAGACATTGCTGCGTGCCGGCACGAAGATCAGAGCAGAAAGAAGGTGGAGGAGGCAGGGGAGGCAGGGAGCCTGGACAGTTGGGTTGAGCTTAGGACAGTTGGGTTGAGCTTAGGGTTCGCTGCTCAGCCCAGGTGGCCCAGAATCCCAGCGGTGGACAGAGGGCCTCAGACCCTCCGGCCTGCCTGCCTTCTCCACCAGCACGAGCGCCGTCCTTCCACGGTTGGTCCCTGCCTCCTTTAACTCATCACAACGTTTCTCCGGGCCCCTCCCCTCCAGCCTTTGCGCTAGAACTGTGACCCAGGCTTCGGGGGACCACGCCCCGGGGGTATCCAACAGGGGGCAGTGATGACAGCCAGGGAGTGGGGTCCCACTCAGGCCTCCCAGAGGCACGCGCGTCACACCTCCAGCGCCGCGAGCTGGTCGCCGCCCCCTGCCAATGCCGAGTGTGCTCTCCTTCTCTGCAGGCAAAATCCTCTTCCGGCGAAGCCACATCCGGGACGTGGCCGTCAAACGCCTGATTCCCATCGATGAATACTGCAAGGTAAGCCTGAGGGCGGCCAGCGTCCCTGCCAGTGTCTGGCCCGTGGCAGCGTTTCTTCTGTTCCTTTCCGGGCTGTGAGATGCTTATTGTGCAAATCTGTACAGTTGAGAGAAATTAGAAAAAAAAACAACTATCCATGCTCTTTCAACTCAGAGGCCACAAGGATGAAGGTTTGTACATATTTTCTGTCTTTTCTCTCCTGCATTGTGTTTCTTTATGCTTTTGAGACCATCCATCGGTATTACAGTGGTACCTCAAGATACGAGTGCCCTAACATACAAGGTTTTGAGATACGAGCTATTTTTGCTTTGAAATACAAGCAACATTTGAGATAGGAGTAATCACGCGGATCTGCCCGCTGCACCCGACCCACCAGTTTACCACGATTCGAGCGTCTCATAGTTTCCCATGCCTCAAGGTTACGGAATGAATTAAACTCATATCTCAAGGTACCACTGTATTTTTGTTGCTTTCTCTTTTATACTGTAACACTAGAGGCTTGGTGCACAAATTCGTGCACAGGTGGGGTCCAGCCAGCCCACCCCATTGGGGCCGGTCTGGCCTGGCCAGCCCCGCCCCCCTGGTCGAACTCCCGGTCAAGGGGACAATTTGCATACTAGCCTTTTATTTTCTAGGATAAGAATTTCCCATGCAATTATAGATCTTCTGGAGCCTGCAGTTAGTGGCTGCATAGTATCCCTCTGTGCATGAATGATCCAGAAGCTATTCAGCCAGCCCCCGTTGCTGCATATGGCAGCTGGTGTCCAAGCACTTGAATGTTTTAAAGAACAAGGGGTTTGGGTTTGGGTTACATTTTATTTAAATTGAGACTGTGGTCAGGAGAGAAGCATTCATTCCTAAGAACCCTCCGTTGGAAGCCATCCGAATGTCCCTCGCGAGGGGAGCGGATAAAACGCAGTGAAATGCTGATAAGCGTTGCAACGTGGGTGAGTCTCAAAGAAACACAGAAAGAGCCAGAGGCAGCAGAGTGCCTGGTGCATGACTTCATTTGTGTGAAATGTGCAGAGAGGGCAAAACGGGGGAGCGGGAGCCGGCCGTGGTTTCCTGCGCTGGGCGGTGGCGGCGGAGACCCGCTGCGAGGTCGGCTGGGGAGGTTTCGAGGTGCTGGCAGGCCCTGAAACTGGACTGCGGTGATGGCTGCACGACTCTGTAATTTACTAAATGGCACGGAATTTCGTGTGCTTCTGTCGACCGATTTTTAGGCTACATCAATTATACTTCCGTTGGGGCTCCGCCCCTCTGGTTTCCCAGGTGACCTAATAAATTGATAATCCCTTACCAAAAAAAAATTTTTAGATAAATAATTTAAAAAAATTTTTTTTAATGTGAAGGGGGACAGTGGAGGATCGAGCCCCTCTCATGGTCGTGGGAGGGTAGAAAACCACTATCAATTGCCTGTCTGCTCTTTGCCAGACACGACCTCGGTCCATCTCTCCGGAACCTTGACAGGTACCGTATTTTCCAGTGTATAAGGCGACTTTTTCCACCCAGGAAAATCTTTTCAAAAGTCGGGGCTCGTCTTATACGCCGGGTGTCATCTTATAAGGCGAGTATATCCCAAACTCTGTATCTTAACTGGAAAAGTTGGGGGTCGTCTTATATGCTGGAAAATACGGTAGGTTTTATTGTTCCATTGCGCAGAGGAGGACATGAAAGCCCAGCAAAGTCACCCACAATAGCAGTATTGGCGGGTTTGGGGGATGGGTCGGGCCTTTTAGGTCTTACACTCTCCTACCCTCGTGGCCTCTCTTAAAAGTAAAAATTCAAGAGGCCAAATATGCTAAAACCGGTTTAGCTCAGTGGATAGAGTGTCGGCCTGCAGACTGAAAGGTCCCGGGTTTGATTCTGGTCAGGGGCGTATACCTTGGTTGCGGGCACATCCCCATTGGGGATTGTGCAGGAGGCAGCTGATGGATGTTTCTCTCTCATGGATGTTTCTGACTCTCTCTCTCCCTTCCTCTCAATAAAAATATATTAAAAATATCAATAAAATATATTTTTTAAAAAAGAGGCCAAATATGTAAGCGTGTATTTCATAGAGGCAGATACTCTCCGACTCCCCTCTCCTTAGAAAGGAGACAGGGACAGGCACTCAGGTGCAGACACTGCTCCTGGCTGCGAGCTCTCAGAGGCAAGACTCCAGCTTTTCTTCTTCAGACCTTGAGTCCCCTTGACCAGCCAGGAAGCTCCAGCCGGTACCTCCCCCTAGAACTGGTCTCTGAGCCCAGCATGCTCCCTCTTGCTTCTCCCCCAGCCCACCCAGCTTCTCCCCAGAGTCCCCGTCCCCTCCCCCAGGGCATCAGGAGCTCCGGACATTAGATTTGGGAAAGGAACTGGAGAATCCGGAAGCGGAGAGGGGTAGCAGCAGCTGCCTGCATCCCACTGATGCTGGGCCCGGCAGAGACCACGCATCCGCCCGGACCGAGCCCAGGGAAGGAACGGCTGGTCTGGGAGCCACGTGGAAGTTTCCGCTCCGGCTGTGGGTGCTGGGTCAGAGGCAGGGCCGCTATTTGGGGATTGGGTTTGGGCCACATTCCCTGGGCTTGGCTGCAAGGGAGCTGCCCTCTTGGAAGGAGGTGACACTGTCCCTTTTGTCACAAGGCCTGCGAAGTCTGCATCGGCTTTTCATAGCACTTGGCAGCTCTTAGTGTCCTCGCTGTCGGCCGACCTAAGCCAGCTCAGTCTGTCACCGTCGCCTTCACTCACTGGAAGTAGGTGGTCTCCGGTGGGTCAAGAGGGATGAGGGCTGTAGGTGCCCAAGAGCCAGCTGCCAGGTGTAGCTCACGGTGAAAGAAACTCGCTGCTCCACAGACCTATTAGGAAGGTACGGCCATTAACAGAGCGGGTGTTGGCACACGGATCGGTAAACTAACGGAACACAATGGAGAACCCACCTCAGCTGGTGTGGCTCAATGGTTGAGCATCCACCTACGAACCAGGAGGTATGGGGCGCGTGAGTGGCAGCCGATCCATGATTCTCTCATCATTGCTGTTTCTATCTCCCTCTCTCTCTCTCCCTTCCTCTTTTTTTTTGTTAATATATTTTATTGATTTTTTTACAGAGAGGAAGGGAGAGGGATAAAGAGTTAGAAACATCAATGAGAGAGAAACATCCATCAGCTGCCTCCTACAGACCTCCTACTGGGGATGTGCCTGCAGCCAAGGTACATGCCCTTGATTGAAATCGAACCTAGGACCTTTCAGTCCACAGGCTGACGCTCTATCCACTGAACCACAGCAGTTTCGGCTCCCTTCCTCTCTTTAAAAAAAAAAAAGGCAGAACCCAGAGAGAGACCCATGTTTGGACACTGTGACACTGACCCAGGCAGCCCTGCAGATCACTGAGGAGAGAGGTCGGCGCCGCAGTGAATGGGCCTCCGCACGAGAACAGAAAACAAAGAGCGCCCTCTCCCTCACCCCCACGGCATTCCAAGGACATGGAAGGCCTGCCTGAGGGAGGCCGGCCGTAAACGGCTCTGAGAGACGAAAGTAGTAGGGACCTGGCTTCGTGATCTCGTGGCACAGGATTCCTCAAGACCCAGAAGTCACCCCCCACAAAATGACCGACCTCTTTGACGCCACTAAATGTAAGAACTTTTCTGGCCAAAACC
This sequence comes from Lasiurus borealis, assembly GCA_004026805.1. Lineage (NCBI taxonomy): Eukaryota > Metazoa > Chordata > Mammalia > Chiroptera > Vespertilionidae > Lasiurus > Lasiurus borealis. The sequence goes on from PVJN01003390.1 coordinate 44,746, forward strand.
GGTTTGGCTCAGTGGATAGAGCGTCGGCCTGCTGAGTAGTAGGCGTACACTCACATACTACTCAGCCTTTAAAAAGAAGGAAACTCTACCCTGGCCAGGGGGTTCTATTGGTTGGAGCATCGTCCTGTACACCTAAAGGTCTCAGGTTCGATTCCCTGTCAGGGCGCACACCCAGACTTCCGGTTCCTGGATCCCTGGTCGAGGCAACGATGGGAAGCAGCCAATCCCATCGATGTTTCTCTCTCTCTCTCTCTCCCTTATCCCTTCCTCTCTCTCTAAAATCAATGGAAACATATCCTTGGCTGAGGATTAAATAACAACAATAATTTTTTTTTTTTTTAAGAGAGGAAAATCCCGCCACATGTGACAACTGGGTGGCTCTGAGGACATTCTGCTGAGTGCAATGAGCCCCTCACAGAAACACAAGTGCTGTGGGATTCAGCTTGTCTGTGGTTTCTAAGAGTTGGGTTCCTGGAATGAAGGAGTGGAATGTTGGGGGGAGGGAGGGCGCTGAGGGAGGGGACACCAGGAGCTACTAACCAGCAGGCATAGTGTTTCCGTCGGCAAGATGCATACGCTTGGAGGTTTTCAGCCCAGCAGCCAACAGCACAGGGCCGTGTACTTAACAACTTGTGAAGAGGGTCGCTCTCCCGTTAAGTGTTCTGACCCCAATAGGATAGGACTTTCAGCTGTAGAGAGAGAGCAGCGTTAACTATCTGGGGCGTTCTCTGTGAAGTTAAAGGGGATGGAGAGAGCCCTGGGAAACCACAGTCCAGGCCTCGTTATTTAACACATCATCTTGCTGACTCGAGAGTCCTCCCTGGAATCACCGCAGTGTGATTCTGTGCTTGCCACAGCGCAGAAAGCAGAGGGTTAGCGGACTGCTGACCGAGCAGCCTGCACACGCTGGATCCTTACCGCCACTCCCTCGCCTGTTCTGTATGTAGCACAACCCCCCGAGGTGGGTTAGTTATTCCCATTTTACAGGCGAGCACACTGAGGGCCGGAGAGGCGCTGGGGCTGGCCAGAGCCAGGATCGGCGGGCGCTGGGGCTGTCTAACCTTTCATATTGTCCCATGTGGCGGGATTTCATTCTCTTATAAATAAAAGAAATATTGTTACTATTTAATCCTCCAAAGAGATGTTTCCATTGATTTTATTTTTTAATATATTTTATTGATCTTTTTACAGAGAGGAAGGGAGAGGGATAGAGAGTTAGAAACATGGATGAGAGAGACATCGATCAGATGCCTCTTGCACGCCCCCTACTGGAGATGTGCCCGCAACCAAGGTACATGCCCTTGATGGGAATGGAACCTGGGACCTTTCAGTCCACAGGCCGACGCTCTATCCACTGAGCCAAACCGGTTTGGGTGTGTTTCCATTGATGGGAGAGATAAACATGTTCTCCCTCCTCCCTGTGTCAACCGTCCACCTCTGCCCGCGGGCCCAGCCTCCCCACCCAGGACAGACGTTTTCGGGGAATCGGTGGTGGGACATCGCTGACCATCCCCAGGGCGGTCTGGACTCTCAGAAGAAGGATTGCTTCTCTGCTGTGTTTTTACCGTCGGCCGGTCCTCCAGCATGGAGGGCACCCCTCAGAGCTGGAGGGCACCCCTCAGAGCTGGAGGGCACCCCTCAGAGCCGCAGTGCTGCCTTGCATTAGTGACCTGGCTCCTGGGACGGCTTGGGGTTTGGTTTGGCTTTACTTCCTCGGGATGGCTCAGAACCGAGAGAGTCTTGGCACTGGCAGGAGATTTCCGCGGGCCGAGCCATCCCATCCAGGGCCTCCGCCTGCTTCGGCGAGGAGCACCGGGGAGCCCCCTCTGGGCCCACCCATTGGCCCCCAACAGGGCCGAGTGGCCACATCTGGGCCT
>PVJN01003390.1:46722-102232 GCA_004026805.1 Lasiurus borealis
GGTAGGAGCCTGGCATGTCCCCAGAGCATCCATTTCCCCATCCCTGAAATGGGCCACCCCAACCCCCCCTCTTACACCCCCTCCCGGGAGTTCAGGAAGCGCACAGGCGACCGCAGGGCAGGGCCCCGCCTGCTGAGCCGACGCGAAGCATGTTGTCCGCAGTCTGGGGGCAGCCGCACGATTTCTGCCCACGAAGCAGTCAGGACGCACCCGCCCGGCGTGTGATCAGCGCCTCATTATGTGGCTCCGGCTGCCAGGGCTGCAGGATTTCAGCGGACAGACACCCGGGAGCGTGAACCCAGGCTGCTCCGAGCCAGAGAGAGGGGGCGGTCAGAAGGAGGGCAGTTAGGAGGGGTCCGAAGCTCTCTCCCTCTTGAGCGCTCTGCCTCTGGCCTGGAAAAGCGCTGGTGCCGGGAAAAGCCCTCAAACTAATCAAATAAAAAAAGGGGGAATGGACCACACATACCGGGTCAGCATCCCCCACGCCAGGAGTGAGTCCACAGTGACCAGGGAGGACACCCCCCCACCACCACCAAAACATGTGCACGCAGCTCACAGGCTTTCCCACGTGAGGTCTGGGGCAGATCACACACAGAGGGGGAGAAGGGGCTTAAATTCAGAGCTGGACTTCAAGGTCATGTGGAGGTCAGCCACCCAAAGTGTGATGCCTCCACACAATGGAATATTGTTCAGCCTTGAGAGGAAATTCCAGCACGCTACAACATGGGTGAACCCTGAGTTCGTGGCTCCCGAGAAATAGGCATCACCAGGGGGCGGATCCTGTAGGATTCCGCTTGCTGAGGTTCCTGGAGTTGTGGGGTTTATGCACAATGGGAAGTGGGGGCTAGACCTGGGGGAGGGGAACGGAGAGTTGATTAAGGGGGGCAGAGTTCCCCTTTGCCAGATGAAAAGGGTGCTGAAGGGGATAGTGGCGGGGGCTGCAAACGTGAATGTGTCTAAACACGGGAAAAATGAATTCTACAGGGTCGGAGCACCCGAGTCCTGTAGAAAGTGCCACAAAGAGACCCTCCCGTCTCTCCATTGGTCCATCCTAGGCCAGTAGCAGGGTTGGAGCATCACTCTGCAGGGAGCGGAGGGGAGGGACCGTTTATAGCTCGTTATATAGAAAATGCAGGCCTTTTATGCTGAGTGAAATGAGCCAGTCAGTGGAGGAAAACACCACATGATCTCATTCATTTGTGGATAATAAAGAACAGTATAAACTGATGAACAAAAGGATAGACACAGAGGAAGTAAAGCATCAAACAGACTGTCACATTACAGCGGGAAGGTTAGGGAGAGGTGGTGTAGATAAGAGATGAACCAAAGGACTTGTAAGCATGCATATGAACATAACCAATGGACACAAGACACTGGGGGATTAGTATATGCCTGGGAGGGGGGACAATGGGAAGATATGTATACATGTAACACATTAATTAAAAAAAAAAAAATACAGGCCTTGCCTTTTCGGTCCCAGACTCACGCTGAGCATGGCACATGGGAGGTGCCAGGGACTGAGGCCTTCTGCAGAGAGAGAGAGAGAGAGAGAGAGAGAGAGAGAGAGAGAGAGAGAGAGAGAGAGAGAGAGAGAAGGGTCCCACCTCACTCCCGAGCACCGGCCAGTGAGGGACATGGCTGGCAGAGTCGCCTCTGCTGCTCAAATGTGTGCACACGCACAGGCGCCGTCCCTGCACAGACGTGTGGATCGAGTGTGTGCATGAGACAGCTCTGCTGTGCTCAGATCTGTGTCCTGGGACCGGGCCAGAAGGGCCTTCGTGGACGTGGGTTCACCTGCGCTATGGACTCACCATGGAGCTGTGCTAGCGGCGTCTGCCGTCCTCTCGTGGTCACCTGTGCTTCTCTCCCGTTTGGCACAGAAACCGTGCGGTACTGGCGTCAGGAAACTGACCCCCGGCTCACCGAGGGAGTGCATGCCCATCGGAAGATAAACAGCACACGGAAGGCCTGATTGCGCTCTGTGTCCCACCCACCTGCTCATCCTCCTTAGGGCAGAGATGGTCGAGGCTCCCTCCACCGATGAGCCGAGGTGGCAAAAGAGCAGGAACCTGGGCAGTGGGAGGTCCTGGGGTTTCAACCTCATTAACCCAGGACCTTCCCGCCTCTGCCTCGCTCGCAAAACAGCCCCCGCAGGTTAGCACTGCAGACCCAGGAGTTGGGACGGACATGCGGGCATGTCGGAAAAAACCGGCCCAGTCTCTGGTGGGCAGTGAGCTGAGTCAATGTGGTACCGTCTGTGCAGTAGACTCCCACCACCCAGGGGAGAGGGCGTGGGGGAAGAACAATGACATGGCGTGACGTTCACAGTTTATTGTTTTGCCTAAATATGCACGCATTATGTGTACAGACATGCCTGTAATGTACATGTGCATACACAGGATGGGGCAATAGTAGGTGTACAGTTGTTTGGATGGAACATGATACAATCCTATCTAAAGAGGGAATGAGCTAATTGACCGTCATGCCCTCACAAAGATGGCCGTGCCCTCAGCTACAAGATGGCCATGCCCAGTTCCCCTCAGTTCCCCCTCCCCCCCAGCCTCCCAGGGCCAGCCCGAGGTGCAGGCAAGCCTCGGATGATGGCTGCCCAGCCGCCCAGAGCTGTCCAAGGCTCAGGTAACCAGGACCGGCTAAGGCTTGCACTGCCGGCAATGGCAGCAGCAGAGGTGTGATGGGGCATTGCCTTCCCCTGATCACGAGGTCGCCTCCCGCCCCTGAGGGCTCCCGGACTGTGAGAGGGGGCAGGCCAGGCTGAGAAACCCCCCTCCAGTGTATGAATTTCATGCACCAGGTCTCTAGTAACTAATAAATAGTAATAAAGTGAAAATAACAATGATAATAGAAGAATAAACTGTTTTGTGTGGTCACAACTGTAAACCTACTTTGCCCCACCTTGTACATCCACTGTGTGTGGTGGGGGAATCCCAAACCAGCAGCAGCATCAGGGACCATTAGAAATGCACGTTCGCAGGCCCTGGATCAGGAAATCTGGGGGTGAAGCCCTCGCGATCTGTGCTTTAACCAGCACCCCCCTTCCTCCCGAGCTGCTGCTGCCTGCCCAGGTGGAGTCCGCTGGCCCAGAGCATGCCTGACACCCCGCGTTTCTTCGCACTCACTGTGTCTCTTCCCCAGGCCCTGATCCAGCTGCCCCCCTACATCTCCCAGTGTGACGAGGTGCTGCAGTTCTTCGAGACAAGACCCGAGGACCTGAACTCCCCCAAAGAGTAAGTGGGTTTGTGGGCCTCCCTGGAGGGTGCCCAGCCAGCCAGCCCCAGCGGAGATGGAGGGAAGCAAAAGGGTTTGAGGGATCCCCCCACCCCGGGCCTCACTTTGCGTGGCCTGCACTCACACTCGGTGGGGAGTGGCAGTCAGGGTTCACAGGGGAAGGAGGCTGGCTGCGGCCCCTGGCCCCCCACCTCCCTCCCTCCCTGCCTCAGTTGCTTCATCCCGTCCCTTGCCCCACCCACGTCGTGGGTTACTGGTGGCTGTGAGGAGAGAACGGGGAGTTTCTGAGTTAGGAGCGGACATGGTGGTGGCACCCCCATCCCGGCTATCGGGTGGAGCTTTATTTTGAGACTTTCTAGGAGAGTCCGAGTCCTCAGTCAGTCAGGGGGAGTAACAGGAATACGCACTTCACAGGGTCACCCTGAGGCTTGGGAATGTGTGTGTGGAGTCCAAGGCACAGGGCCTGGCACATAGTAGGCACGCAGCCAGTTTTCGCAGCTCCTTGGCTGTCAGGGCCAGAACGGATGGGTTTGGCAGTCTTTCCCAGATGGTGACGGAGAAGCTGATAGGTCCGTTCATAGCTGTAAGTCTCCCAGATGCCCCTCTCTCCCCCCAACAAAGAGCGTCAGCTCCTTCAGCTGCCTCCTCCCCCAGCTCTCCCCCCACAACCGCCACCCAGGCTAAAAGCGCAGGGAACCCCGCCCCAAGGAATGCAGTGCGGACTCTGGCCACAACATGGTGACCCAAAAAAAATTCCACTGTGTGACAGGAGCCAGGCACAAAAGCCACCTATTGTATGACGGCATTCCTCTAAGCTGGCCGATTCAGGGTTGCAGCGGGCCGGGAGGAAAGGGCCTGGGGAGTGACTGCATGTGGGACTTCTTTTGGGGGCGATGATAATTTTCTGGAACTAGATAGTGCTGGTGGTTGTACAGTCTGGTGAATATACAACCACCCGTGAGTTGTACTCTTTACAAAGAAGGAATTTTATGCTGTGTGAGTTGTATCTCAACTTTTAAAAATTAGAGAGACCTGGGTTCGGGGCCTGGCTGTGTGGCCTAGAGCGAGTTACTTAACCTCTCTGTGCCTCATTTTCCTTCTCTGTAAAACTGGCATGAAAATAGTAGCAATTCCCTAGAGTTCTTCTGGGTAGTACGTGCATGCATTGAAAGCACCGAGCTGGGTACTGGCATAGGGTAATAGTAAGTACCGTATTTTCCGGCGTATAAGACGACTTTTTAACTCAGGAAAATCTCAAAAGTCAGGGGTCGTCTTATACGCCGGGTGTCATCTTATAGGGCGAGTATATCCCAAACTCTGTATTTTAACTGGAAAAGTTGGGGGTCGTTTTCTATGCCCAGTCGTCTTACACACCGGAAAATATGGTAATTGCTAGTGAATGTCACTGTCACCACAACATCTGTCTCAGCCAGACCTCCTGCCACCTTTGTCTCTCCATAACTCTGAAAACCTGTTTACTGACGGGACGCGTTACCGAAAAGTACTCTGCGCACCCTGGTTAGTGAGCCCGCATCTGCCATGCAGTTGTGCGCATAAACTCTGCCATGCTTGACGGGGTAAGGGAATCCAAGGGAATCCTAGCCCACAGGCGTGCCCCGTCACGAGGGAGATGGGCGGCTCCCAGTCTTAGCGTGTCCTGTGTGCCACCGACTACCAAGCGCCTTCCCTCCACATCCCCATCTCAGGGGGCCGAGCACTGGGGCAGGGCCTCTCCGCGCCCGGTGAGGTGGGCAGCGGCTCCTGTTTCAGACTGAGTCCCCTCCATCCATCAGCTCCTCCACCGGAGTGCCGGACCACTTCTCCAAGAAAGGAGGAAAATTAAGAGGATTCATTCTCTCTTTTTAAAGGAATCTGGGTCCCTGGGGCTGGCTTACATTTTATTCATGGCCTGGAGCTATTGTGAGGAGGAGAATCTCAGTGTTCTAACAGACTGACTATGTCAATACACAACAGGCACTGACTCTGACTCTCTCTCACCCCTTCTTTCCTGTACAGGGAGCATGTGGGGAAAAAGAAGTCTGGTAAGAATATTTCCCGTTTTCTCCTGTTCATTCCATGTTCAGCGTACCCCTACCGAGCACCCATGATATGGAGCCCAGGGCCTGGGCCCACATTAGGGACTCAGCCATATGGGTGGATGGCTGTGCTCCACATTGGGGATGCGGCCATATGGATGGATGGATGTGCTCCATATTGGGGATGAGGCCATATGGGTGGATGGATGTGCTCCATTTTGGGTATGCAGCTATATGGGTGGATGGGTGTGCTCCACATTGGGGATGCAGACATTGGATGGATGGATGGATGGATGGATGGATGGGTGGGTGGATGGGTGGATGGGTGGATGGATGGATGCGCTCCACATTGGGGATGCAGCCATATGGATGGATGGATGGATGGATGGATGGATGGATGCTGGGTGGGATGAATGGATGTTAGATGGATGGTTTAATGCTTGATTGATTGGTTGATACCTTCTCCTGTCCCCCCCTCCCCCCCAAAAAAATAAAGGCTGGAAGGTGCTTCATCTTTGGGAGGTTTTTATCTATATATTTTTACTGATTTTAGACAGGAGAGGGAGAGAGAGAAACTGATGTGAGAGAAATGTTGATGGCTGTCTCCTGCACACCCCTTACTGGGGATTGAGCCTATAACCCAGGCATCAAACCGGGATCGAACCAGCGAACTTTTGGTGCATGGAATGATGCTCAGTCAACTGAGCCACACCAGCCAGGGTGGTTTCATCGTACACGAAAAAATACACAGTGGACGAGACCTATCTTTCCCAGAGAGCACTTGGAGGGGGGGAACAGCCTCCTCAGTATTCCTAGCATGTTAACGGCCCCTCCTCGGCAAAGGCCAGCCCATGCACCTGGGCCAGCGTGTTCTTCAGAGTTCCCAGAATCCTCAGTTCCTTGGTTTCTCTGGGACTCAGGAAGCGTGCGGAGGTTGATAAAAATGGGGGAGGGGGCCCCGCAGAGGTCCTAGAAGTAAAAAGGATGCCTCCTTCCATGGGCCTCAGTTTCCTCATCTGAAAAATGGGGATAATAACATGGATCTACCTAATAGGATTATTACATTACTAGAGGCCCAGTGCACGAAATTCATGCAAGAGTAGGCCTTCCTTCTCCCAGCTTTGCCTGGAAGGATGTCCGGTCTCATTAGCATATACGCTTTTATTGTTATAGAGAGTGATACTTCTAAAGCACTCAGGCCTTAACTGGTTTGGCTCAGTGGATAGAGCGTCAACCTGTGGACTCAAGGGTCCTAGGTTCGATTCCGGTCAAAGGCATGTACCTTGGTTGTGGGCACATCCCCAGTGGGAGGTGTGCAGGAGGCAGCTGATATGTGTTTCTCTCTCATTGATGTTTCTAACTCTCTACCCTTCTTCCTTCCTCTCTGTAGAAAATCAATAAAATATATATTTTTAAAAAATAAAAATAAAATAAAGCACTCAGAACAGTGCTAGGCGTGTTGTCAGCAATACGTGTTTGCTGCTGTCTATTATGCTGCTGTTAATGCAGAATCGAGGTGTCCTTCAGAGCAGCGTTAGAGCAGCCTCCACAGCTCTGGTCCCCGTGCAGGCCCCGACACCATTCTTGCCGGGGAGAGAGGAGCGGGGTGTTCTCTTCGCCTCGAGGTCTGGCTGTGCCCTGAACTCTGGCCTCCTCCCCGGCAGCCTGTTAACCGCTCCTGTCCGGCTTAATAGGCACTGGTCTGCGCCGTGGCACCTGCTCAGGCTGCAAATAGCCCCAGAGCCCGAGGGTAATGACACGTTTCCTAGAAAAGAACGGTCTCGGCCCGGTCACCGAGTTTCTGGCTTCCGGTGCGCAGGCCTTTCCTGGAAGGGCGGGCGGGAGGCAGGGAGAAGAGACGGTTCCGGCCTGTGACAACAGAAGGGTCCCATCAGGCGGGGGCTGGATGAGGGGGACTGGTCTGGAGGTCAGAGAAGCTGTAATTTGCGGCCGCCTCTGTGGCCTCCCACCTGCAATGATGGGGCGGATTTATTTATAGTCCCGCCAGGTGGAGGAGAGCATCTTTCTTCAGACCAATCCCATGCTGGACTTAGCCTTGTTTTTAGCTGACCTTTGAACTCGCCCTTGATGTTAGACCCAGCCTTCTTTTTTATATATATATATATATATATATATATATTTTTTTTATTTTATTTTTTTTTTTTCAGAAAGGAAGGGAGAGGGAGAGAAATAGAAACATCGATGGTGAGCCAGAATCATTGATCGGCTGCCTCCTGCAAGCCCCCTATTGGGGATCAAGCCCGCAACCTGGGCATGTGCCCTTGATTGGAATCAAACCTGGGACCCTTCTGTCTACAGACCAAAGCTCTGTCCACTGAGCCAAACCAGCTGGGGTGAGACCAGCCTTCTTGCTTGAATTTGAAAGGACTTAAGATGGACAGCCAAGCCCTGAAATTTCTGGGCCAGAGCTGAGCTGGAGAAGGCTTATCTGCCTCCAGAATGCTGGGCTGGCTCTGCAGACTTTGGCTAACGTGGTCTCCAGTTCTGCTCATCCTGCAGAAAAAAAAAAATCCTCCACCACCATGTAAAGGTCGTGTGATTATGTAAGGAGCATCTTTCTTCCTGATTTTTCTACCCTCTTCTTACTTATCTTAGTTTTTTTTTTTTTTTTTGGTTAATCCTCACCCAAGGATATTTTTCCATTGATTTTTAGAGCGAGTGGAAGGGAGGGGGCAAGACAGACAGAGAGAAATATCGAGGTGAGAGAGACATATCCATTGGTTGGGTCCCACATGAGCCTGACCAGGGCTGGGGATCGAGCCTGCAGCCGAGGTACATGCCTTTGACCAGAATCGAACCCAGGATCCTTCAGTCCCCGGGCCAACACTATCCACTGAGCCAGATCAGCTGGATCTCTACCCTCTTCTTCTTTTTTTTTTAAATATATTTTATTGATTTTTTACAGAGAGGAAGGGAGAGGGATAGAAAGTCAGAAATATCGATGAGAGAGAGACATCGATCAGCCGCCTCCTGCACGCCCCACAGTGGGGATGTGCCCGAAAGCAAGGTACATGCCCCCAACCGGAATCGAACCTGGGACCTTTCAGTCCACAGGCCGACACTCTATCCACTGAGCCAAACCGGTCTCGGCTCTACCCTCCTCTTATTGAGGTATTCTCTCATTCACTGACGTGAAGCAAGATTGGCAGTGTGATGCTGCAGTTCTGGAAAGAATATTCTGCTATTGCTCATTGAACTGGTTTGCTGGGGCCGCTTAGAGAGCAGAACTGACTTGCTCACAGATGTGCAGGGTCTGGTTGAGGTATGGAGAGAGGCCTCTTCCTGGCATGTAGCCTGCTGCCTTCTCGCTGTGTCCTCACACGAAGAGACGGAGAGCACGCCCCCTGATCTCTTCTCACAGGGCACAAACCCCAGTGGGAGGGTTTCATCCTCGTGACCTCATCGAACCTAATTACCTCCTGGACCGTCACATAGCGGTTAGACCTTCCACAGATGGCTTTTGGAGGGGTCAGTTTTATCCATAGCAGTTATTTTTACATTTCCAAACATGTCATCTCGAATCAAAACATGGCCAGCGAGGCCCAGCCGGTGAGGCTCAGTGGTTGAGTGTCAACCTATGAACCAGGTGACCACAGTTCAGTTTGCGGTCAGGGCCCATGCCTGGGGTGTGGGCTCAATCCCCAGTGTGGGATGTGCAGGCGGCAGCCAATGAATGATTCTCTCTCCTCATTGATGTTTCTCTCTCTCTCCCCCCTCTCTGAAATCAATAAAAATATAGTATTTCAAAACAAAACATGGCCCACTAGAAAATTCTGGGGATTGGGCACTGGCCTCTGGAGAATATTTTATAGCACTTCCTCGATGAGGAAATCGCCCTTCCTCTGTGGGACCTCCTTTCTGCCCGCCTTTTCCTTCTCTCTCACGTCCTGCGGGACCACAGCAGTGACATTGCTTATGTAGGAATACGTGCTCTCACACTGGCAGCTCCTGGGACTGAGCTACCACGTTCACTTCCAGGTGGTACTGTCCTTGCTGTGCATTATAGAGCTTGGCTGCAGTATCACAGTCCACCAGCAGGTGTCTCTGCACAACACCTAAATGGCCTGGAGCAGTGGTTCTCAACCTTCCTAAGGCCGCAACCCTTGCATATAGTTCCTCATGTGGTGGTGACCCCCAACCATGAAATTTTGCTGCTGTGATGCATCGTGATGTAAATATCTGCATTTTCCAATGGTCTTAGGTGACCCCTGTGAAAGAGTCGTTTGACCCCCAAAGGGGTCAAAACCCACAGGTTGAGAACCACTGGCCTGGAGCCTCATTTGAGAAGCTGGTATTTCAAATCCTGGTGGGCCTGGTTTTGATACGCTGGGCGCTGTGGCTGAAATGCAGGCGGCAGTTCGGGAAGAGCTGGCGTGGAAAAAGCAACCCCATGCACCCTCTTCTGAACCCCTCCTTGGCAGGGAACGCCTGTCTTATTCACAGCGAGTCCCATGATTCCCCGATTTTGTCCCTGCTTGTCGTTATCTCAGATCCTGTTGGCAGCCCGGTTAGGAGAGTGGGTGCAGAATGGAGAGTTTCTAGAAGTTTCTATTTGCCCTTTGTTCATTCACTTCACAGATGTCCATTGAATATGTCTGTGCTAAGTGCTGAGTGAACAAGACGGCCGTGGTTATTCATTCCACTGAAGGCCAGATGCACGAAATCCGTGCACAGTGTGGTCCCTAGGCCTGGCTGGTGATCAAAGCACGAGCGTCTGGCATGGAAGGGCAGGTCCCAGCTGACCTCTGGGCCCTGGGCAGCTCCTGGGTCTCCCACGCGCCCCCCCTCCCCCCCCGCCTGAGTCACGGCGCCCGAGTCCCCAGGCAGAGATGCAGTTAGCGCAGCCGGATGCCATGGGCCAGAGCACAGCGTGGGCCTGTGGGCAGACAGCACCCTCTCTCTCGGCCGGCCTCTCAGACCAGCTCCTGTGCGAACCCACAGGGAGCCTGACTGGCCCCCGAGGTCCTGGTGGCTGAGGCCCGGCTCACCCGGAAGCCGGTGGGACCGCCCGCTGCCAGTGCCTCATCGCCTCTGCCCGCCATATTCCGTGTCGCCCCCTGGTGGTGAGCACACATCAGAGCAAGCCAGTGGTTCTCAACCCGTGGGTCGCGACCCCTTTGGGGGGCAAACGACCTTTTCCCAGGGGTCGCCTAAGACCATCGGAAAATGCAGATATTTACATCACGATGCATCACAGTAGCAACATTTCATGGTTTGTGGTCACCACCCCATGAGGAACTGTATGCAAGGATCGCGGCCTTAGGAAGGTGGAGAACCACTGGAGTAAGCAGTCGAACTCCTGTCGAGGGGACAATTTGCCTGTTAGGCTTTCACTATATAGGATGGTTATTAAGCACCTACTGTGTGCCTGACGGTGCTCGAGGTCCCCTGGGAATGTGACGGTGAACAAAATGAGGAAGTTTGCTGCCACCCTGGAGGAGAGAGAGCGCGGCGACCCTTCACCGGGCCGGCACGCCCTGCTCCGGTTTTCCACATCAAGAGGCCGCGGTGCCCGGCTCTCACAAAGGGCTTTTGTGCGGCCCTGGACGCCCGGGCTGGGGTGCAGGGGCGGGCGGGAGCCACTTCACCAGCAGCTCTCTGGGGGTCACCCCTCTTTGGAGCATCGCCAGCTCCGTGGTACAAGTGCTCCCCCCGTGGCCATTTCCAGTGGCCAATGGGACGCCCCCCGAGAGTCGGGAAGGGGAGCACGAGATCGGCTGGAGGGAGCCCGCCCTCACTCCCCCTCCGCTCTGGGCGTGCAGGGACAGAGCAGCGGGGTGCCTGGGGTTCCTGTTGGTGGAAACAGTCGGAGGGAGTATTTTGAATTGGAATGTGCGGGGCAGGAGGGCCCGTGGCCACCGAGGTCACGCTGACCGCCCCCCACGTCCAGCCCGCTGCTCTGAACGCGCTGTCCCCTTCTCCAGGGAGCATCTAAGCGCGTCCAATCTTTTCCGTCACTCGCCTTCTGTCGTCTCTTTCCTTCATTTATCAGGTCGTCTTAGACCTCACCCGGGGCCGCCCGGCTCGCCACCAGGGGCCACCCACCCTGGCCACGGCGGCAGCCTGGACAATGGCCTCTCCTGGAGCCCCTCCCCCGCCCGGCCCTGGAGCAAAGCGCTGGCCGCACAGCTCCGTGACCTCCGTCTGGTCTCCTGCTTCTTTTGCTTTTGCTTTTGCTTTTCTATTTGTTAATACTCCTCACTCAAGGATATTTTTCCATTGATTTTTAGAGAGAGTAGAAGGGAGGGCGAGAGACAGAGAGACACGTCAGTTGGTTGCCTCCCACACATAGCCCCGGTTAGGGACGGGGATCAAGCCTACAACCAAGATATGTACCTTTGACCGGAATGAACCCACGACCCTTCCATCCATAGGCCAGTGCTCTATCCACTGAGCCAGACCGGCAAGGGCTGGTCTGCTTTCTTCCTTGCCAGCCTCTAACCCAGTGGTTCTCTACCTGTGGGTCGAGACCCCTTTGGGGGTCGAACGACACTTTCACAGGGGTCGCCTAAGACCATCGGAAAACACAGGTATTCACATTATAATTCATAACAATAGCAAAATTACAGTTAGGAAGTATGGTTGGGGGTCATCACAACATGAGGAACTGTATTAAAGGGTCGCTGCATTAGAAAGGTTGAGAACCACTGCTCTAACCCATTCTCCAGAGTGATCTTTTTAAAGATGCAAATCTTGCCGAAACCGGTTTGGCTCAGTGGATAGAGCATCGGCCTGTTGGACTGAAGGGTCCCAGGTTCGATTCCGGTTGGGGGCACTTACCTTGGTTGCAGGCACATCCCCAGTGGGAGGTGTGCAGGAGGCGGCTGATGGATGTCTCTCTCTCTCTCTGATTGTGGTTTCTAACTCTCTTCCCTCTCCCTTCCTCTCTGTAAAAAATCAATTAAATATATTTTTAAAAAATAAAAATAAAGAAAGAAAGAAAGAAAGATGCAAATCTTCACATGTTCCTCCCTTAAGTCCCTTTCTCGGTTCTACTTCAGGGGTTAAAAAAAAAAAAAGTTTGAGGTCCTCCCTTCTGGGCTTCAGCCACCCTGGCCTCCCTCCCGGCCTGGAAAGTTCTAGGCCTTCCCCCCTCCCTGCCCGTCTGCCCCTTCTTTCCCCATTGTCCTCCTGGCTCCTTGCCTCTGGTCTCTGCTTTCTGTCACTTCCCAGGGAGGTCTGCTGACCATCCCATTAACGTAGCAACCCCATCTTGTTTATTCTGTTTCCAGAAACGCATGTATCCAAACCGAATACAGTGGTACCTCAAGACACGAGTTTAATTCCTTCTGTAACCTTGAGGCGTGGGAAACTGAGACGCTTGAGTCTCGGTAAACTGGTGGGTCGTGTGCAGCCGGCCGATCCTCGAGATTACTCCTATCTCAAATGTTGCTCGTATTTCAAAGCAAAAATCGCTTGCTTGATGGATCGTATCTCAAAAATCTTGTATGTTAGGGCACTCATATCTCAAGGTACCGCTGTACTTTCTTCCTATATGCTTATGGGTCACATACACTGAATATGGGTGTCTCACCCATCTAGACTAGGTTCAAGGAGGCTGGGAGTCATCTCTGTTTCATCCACGTTAGCACCCCCAATCAGCACCTAATAGAGTGTCTGGAATATCATTGGTGATTTCACGAATTAATAGATGAGTAAGTTTGGAAGGCTGAATGGTTGGTGAATGCTGGGGTACATGATGGATGGATGGCAGATGGATACATGTTTGGTGGGATGAATGATGGATGGGTGAATAGTGGCTGGTGCTGAATGAGTGGATATGAATGAATGAACTTGCCCAGTAGGCTGTCTGTCTGCTTTTTCAGGGGAAGTACCATATGTTGCTCTAAACCTCCGGTGCCTAGCACAGTGCAGCCTGCACAGGGACAGGCACGTGGTAAACTGTGGTGGTTGAGTGAGCAAATGAATGAAAGAGTGAATGGATGAGGCAAGTCCTTTGACAGCTTCTCTCTGTGTTCAGGATGCTCTCCTGACCCCCCCCCTCTTCCCCGGCCCCTGCCCCTTTCCACCGAGTGGTGGCCAGAGGTGACCTCCGGTGGTGTTTTCCATCCACAGGGAGCGACCCGACCTCGGCGGACCCCATGGTCCTGGAGCAGTACGTGGTGGTGGCCAACTACCAGAAGCAGGAGAGCTCGGAGATCAGCCTCAGCGTGGGCCAGGTGGTGGACATCATCGAGAAGAACGAGTCAGGTGGGCACCCAGACCACCTCCTTCCCCCCCAACACGCTCACCCCGTCACCCATCAGGCCGGTCCGTTTCCGTGACCCCAGTTTGGTCCCAGTGCTCAGATCTCCTGCTTGGCCCCAACCCACCAGCGTCCTGTTGGGTCGGGGGTTACCGATCTGTTTGGAGGTTCACATTTTGTGAGCATCCCTTCTGGCTTCCGAGCACCTGGAGACACAGCGTGCCCCTGAGAACTGACTGGCCCTGTTGACTCTCTCTGATGACTACGGGAGTCTCCGCAAAGGGTCCATCAGCTGGGGGCTCTGTGTGGACGGGTCACACCTCCTGTCCCCCCAGCCCACCTGCCCTTCGCGGCGCGCACTGGCCAGGTCCGGGACAGATGGAGTGCTATCGGGACACCCGGCCTGGCCCTCCCTCTGAAGTCTGCATTGCTCAGCAGTCCAGGTGGCTGGCTGCTTCTCTCTCGCCCCCAATTCTCTCACCTGGAAAGCAGAGGCGGAAATGAGATAATACATGGAGAGTTGAGATAACATATGGTGGGCACACAGTAGGTACTTAAAAATGGGAGCTTCCTTCCCCTTTGCCTTTCTGAGCCACAAAGCAGCCATTGGCTCAGTGCAAGGCAAAGAGTAGGGAGCAGGGGGTGAGCGGATCCCCTCTAGGAAAAAGGGACATACGTCTACTGGCTTGGTTGTGGCTCAAAGGTGACCTTGGCTGGAATGTCAAGAGCAGACCAGTCTCTGCGATACCCCAATGGCTCGTTCAAGTCCAGAAACTAATGGGAAGGCTGTTTCTAGCAGCATGTGGATTCCCTTCCCATTCGCATGAGATCCGGGTCAGCCAACCAAAAGTTCTCTCTTTTTTTTTTTTTTATGTATTTTATTGCTTTTTTACAGAGAGGAAGGGAGAGGGATAGAGAGTCAGAAACATTGATGAGAGAGAGACATCGATCAGCTGCCTCCTGCACGCCCCCTACTGGGGATGTGCCTGCAACCAAGATACATGCCCTTGACGGGAATCGAACCTGGGACCTTTCAGTCCACAGGCTAACTCTCTATCCACTGAGCCAAACCGGTTTGGGCCAACCAAAAGTTCATTATTCGGTCTCTCGAGGGTTACTCCTGCCTCACAGCTGAAGGGACAAGACTCCCAGTGACTTGGTCGCTCACCCGAAACCTCCCGGAGAGAGATTCAGAGCTGGAATTCCCATCCCATGCCAGCTGGCCAGCGGCCATGTGGCTTTGCAATCCCTGGGAATGAGTTTATGCAGATGATTGCGTGGCGGGGTGCCCCGGGGGACCGAGGAAGGGCGCACCCACTCCCCCCGGCCACCTGCGGGAGTGAAGTCAGGAGGAATGCATTGCAGGAGGCGAGGGGGAGCCGGGAAGGGGCTGGAGACCAGCTGGGTGTGTCCAGAGGGCAGCAGGGGGAGGGGGAGGGGCAGATAGTCAAATCTTCCAGTAAGACTTATTATCCAAGTAGCACATGGAAACATTCCTCTTGAAGCAATAAAGTGAAAGTCTATTTTCCCACCAGCTTCAACCCTCGGCCCTCTCCCAACCCCAGATGGCCCTTCTCTCGGGTTGGGATGAATTCTTCTTGATAATTGTATGCACACAGCACGCATATATGTGTGTGTGCACATGTGCGTGCCTAAGGTCACACCTTTGCGATACTGCACGTTTGGTTCTACACCACCGCAGGAAATATCTCAAGTATTACAGTGAAGCGAACCGCACACATAGGTGTCCCCAGGCATGTGAAAGTGTGTTTACACTATGCTATAGTCAATAGATGACACTAGGTCTTAGACATGCACCTGCCTCAAGTTAAAAATAACCTATTGCTTGCTGAAACCGGTTTGGCTCAGTGGATAGAGCGTCAGCCTGTGGACTGAAAGGTCCCAGGTTCGATTCCCGTCAAAGGCATGTACCTTGGTTGCGGGCACATCCCCAGTAAGGGGTGTGCAGGAGGCAGCTGATTGATGTTTCTTTCTCATGGATGTTTCTACCTCTCTCTCTCTCTCCCTTCTTCTCTGTGAAAAATCAATAAAGTATATTTTAAAATATAATAATACTCTATTGCTAAAAAAAAAAAATGCTAGCCATCCCCTGAGCCTTCAGCAAGCAAGTGGCAGTTGTGCTGGTGGAGGGTCTTCATCTTCAATTTGTAAAAAAAGCAAAAAAAAAAAATGCACTGTCTGCCAAGTGAGGTGTGCCTCTGTGTGAGGGTGTGAGTGGCAGCCCTTCCTCCATCCTCCAACCCAGCAGCTCCCCTAGCCTCTTCTGCCCCCCTCTTCCACGGTTCCCATCCCCGGCCATGACATTGGCCACCCACACGATCCAGGATCATCTCCCTGTTGGAAGGTCATCTGATTAGCAACCTTAATCCCATCTGCAGCCTTTAACATAGTCCCAGGTGCCAGGGATCATGTGGTTATCTGTGGAGGGTTATTATTCCCCCCACCAGGAGCTCCCCGAGACGTTTCTCTGAAGAGGGAGGGCCCGGGTCTGGGTGCGAGGCCTCCCAAGCTGGTCCCCCTGCAGCCAGCTGGACCTTGACATGAACAGAGGCACAGCCCGGTGAGTTACGAGGGCAGCGGCTTCAGCCTCAGACAGCCCGCTGCATGTGGCAGCCCTGCCGGGGCCGTGAGAACCTGGACAGGTGTGTCCGCCTCTCAGAGCCTCAGTTTCCTCGTCTGTGCAGTGAGGACCATCTCGTGAAGATGCTAAAAGATGATGCAAGTGCAGGGATGCGTGCTGCACGCATCTTAGTGAGTGACTCTCGCCATTCAGGACACCCCGGCCCTCCCCGACCCTCCGCTGCAGTCGGTTGGCACAGCTCACTGTGCTCCACCCTTAGCCTGAGTGTGCCGCTCGCAGTGCCTGTATGTGTCTTTCTGCTCTGACACCAGACCTCACCCTGACCCGCTAACACCCGTCTGCCTCGCCTCCCCAGGTTGGTGGTTCGTCAGCACCGCCGAGGAGCAGGGCTGGGTGCCCGCCACCTGCCTCGAGGGGCAGGACGGCGGGCAGGACGAGTTTTCCCTGGAGCCGGAGGAAGGTAAGCGGAGCTCGAGCCTCGCCCCTGCCGGGGAGCCCTGGGCCGGCCGTCACCCCCAGAACCTCCTCTTCACGTCTGCCTCCGGGAAGGCACGAAGCCAGGCCTGGGGTCGGGGTTGACGGGCAAGCCGCCCTTCCTGTGGGCCTGCGGGAGCTGGGCCCTCACACCTCCGTGGAACCCCGGAGACCCCAGTCTGGGTGCTGTCAACAGGGTCCCTTTTTCTCCCTGGAGTGATTCTGGTGCCCAGGTCCTGGGCTGCTTGCACTGGTTGACAGGCCGTCTGAAGCCAGCTGCAGCAGGCTCTGCTTTCCTGCTGGCGGAATCGCCCTGACTGGGCGTCAGGATTGGGGCTGACCTTCTTCACTCACACATACACACACACACACACACACGCTTCCATTTCCCAGAGAACTTTCCCCACGGGTGTCCCGGAGCATGGCTCCTGCCGGGTCAGAGATGCTGAGGTCCCCTCACTCCCTTCACCCCAAAAGCATTTCTGAAACGAGAAGATGTGTGCATCTCAGCTGATGAACAGAGGATGGGAGGGTCAGACAGGCAGGATTTCAAACCTCAGCTGCCCGCTCACTGACTGAGGGGACGTGGCCAGCATCTTAGCCTCTGCAGCTCAGCCACCTTTTCCAAAAGTGCACGTGATGTCTGCGGCACGCGGTTTTCCTTTTCATGATTAATGAGATCCACCTCCAAAGCCCGTGACACGGAACCTCAGCCAGGAATACCAAACAGGGACCAGTTCTTGTATGGCAGGGCCTTGCCTCAGCGTCGCACGCGGGGGCTTTAGCTGACTGATGGCTGGGAGAAAGCACCAGCCCGGTGAGTGTAGACTCGTCAGAACACGGTGCAGAGAAGCGGGTTGTTCCTGTGTGGGAGGTTAGCAATAAGAAGGACAGGTGGGTTTGCGATTGGTTTATAATGGCCTCAGTCCTCAGAGCGACATTGAAATGTCTGTGGGGTGCCCTGGGTTTGTGGGCCCGGGCGGCACCAGGAACCAGGCTAACCGGGGAACGCCACAGAATCCGCTCGGGGTAGGGGGCAGTGGTGCCCCGAGTGGACATTCAGCTCCCCTAAACAGCTCCCGATGGCCACGCCAATGCCTCTGTAAGGGGCTGGCCGATACCCCCATTTCACAGATGAGAAAATGGGCTCAGAAAGGTAGGAACGCCTGCCTGGGGTCACACAGCTAGAAAGTGGGGTCACACAGCTAGAAAGTGGGGGAGAGAGACCACAGTTTCCCCAGGACTGGCACCTTTCCTTCCCTCTGCCATACACACTTCTCTCAGGGCCTCAGTGTGATCACGCCGGGGCTGGGATTATGCCGACTGGGTGCCTTTTCGCTCGGCTTTAGGTTTAATACTCGGGGGGTGGGAGGTAGCCTTGGGCGACACCGGGGCTCGGCGTGGACTCAGAAATCAGTGCTCTTACGCGGGAAGGCGCGCCTGGTGCCCTTTTGGCCGGGCGATGCCGGGGGCGCCTTCTTCTCACCTCTGCCTTCTGCCCTTTGCCTCCACATGCTGCCCGGCCAGGCTCGTGGAGGTACTGGTCTCTGCCCCGGCCCGCGGGCCGCCGCCGGACCCTGGGGGACTTGTATGCCATCAGCTGGCGGCCAGGTGGTCCACCGCGGAGTTTTCTTCCCGTTTGTGGGGTCCTCGCGTCTGCATGCGCCCCCTGCTCTGGGCAGCCTGTGCCTGCTGCATGCAAGACCGGGATCGTGTCTGTGCCGTGTGTGTGTGTGTGTGTGTGTGTGTGTGTGTGTGTGTGTTGGCATGTCGGTGTGGGAGGAGGGAGCCTGGGGCTTCAAGTTTCCCGGGTTAAAAACAAACGATGTCTGGGGCTTCTGTGATGCCGAGCCGGGGGCCTGTCCCTTTCCTCGGGCACATTGAGTGCAAGGAAAAGAAACGCACGTCCCACTGGCGTGAGCAAAAAGGAAAGTGTGTTGACTCATGGAGGAAAAGCCCGGAGTGGGGCTAGCTTCAGGCAGGGCTGGATCCAGGGGATGGAAAACATCCTGGGTCCTGAGCCTCACGCGTGCCGCCTCTCTGCTCTGCTCTCCTCTCGGCCTTGCTGGACCCATTGTCTCATGGCGGGCGTAGTTCCAGGCACCTTCCAGAGCAGTGGTTCTCAACCTTCGTTGCTGTAGCAACGAAAATAATTTTATGGTTGGGGGTCAGCACAACATGAGGAACTGCATTAAAGGGACGTGGCATTAGGAAGGTTGAGAACCACTGCAGAAGGTGCTTCTCCTTCAACACAAATCCCAGGAAGGGTTCCAGTGGGCCCATGTGGGTCATCCACCAGCCTTGTATCCATCACGATGGTCGCGGTGGGGAATGGGGGATGACAGCCAGGGTCACACACACCCCTCTCCCTCCAGGAGGTGGTGAAGGCAGCCTCGCCCAAACCCTGTGGATGGAGTTGGTAGGAAGGGTGGGTGGGCGCTAAGCAGCGGTGCCATCGGGCGCCACCATTCAGTCTCGAAGGTCTCCCTTAAGCTTCGTTAGGGCCCACGGAGGCTCTGGGTGCGAGAGAACCCCCTGTGTGATCCAGCTCACTCTGGTGCTGGCCCCTGGAGTCCGGGGCCCGTGGGACTAACTGCACTGAGTCTGGGACCCAACCTGGCAGGACAGCTGTGCACAGACAGGGTTGAATTACCCCGCCTCCCCCACCCCCATCTCCCACCCCTCCCCCTCAGCTGCCTGGAGGAGGGAGCTGCTGACTCGGCTGCGCACGGGACATGTGCAACTCGAGTCAGCTCCGCGCCCCGGCAGGTCAGTGGGCTGGATCGATGAATAAATAAACGCCCGTGTGTCTCCTCTCCCTCTGCACCAGCTGGGCAGGCCCGGCGACCGCGGGGTTCTCCCAAAGGCAGACTCAGCGCCCGCCGCTAACCACCCCCACCAGCCACAGCTGGCTCGCCACTCCCCGGGGGGCCGGGATATAACCAAGACCGGAAAGCCCGCTCCCCAGGGTTCCCCTGGCGCTCAGCTGTCGCCTGGCTCAGCAGCCATAGGATGGAAGCTATTCTCAGGCAGCCGGGGGGGTTGGGGGGGGGCACACAGCTGGGGGCAGCTCTCAGAGGCGGGTAGGAGGAAGGTGGGGCCCCACAGATGTTCCCTTGGCTGGGGGGAGGGAGCGGGAAACCAGAGAGAGGAGTGGAAGGAGCCCCAGTCACAGTAATGAAAATTGAGGCAGGCAGTCACTTTGCGAGATGCGTATCTCTATAGGTATAGATCCGATCCTCATGATGTACACCTGGAACTAATAGCGTTGGATGCCAGTTTCATCTTAATAAAAACATTAATTTGAAAAGTGGAATTGAATGTCAGGCATGGTCGGTTCCGGAATGGGAAGTGAAGGTGGTTCCCAGCTCGTAATGAAGATGGCTAGCCGGCTGCTTGGTAGCGAGGTCAGCCTGAGAGCGGGAGCGGCCAGAGCGGCTCCCCCTGACCCTTCGCGGTGAGAACCGGGGAGGAGCCACGGGCGGTCTCACCCCCTCTGACGTGGGCAAGTGGCTCCCGCTAGGCCTCCAGCTGCTCGCTCACTCACCGGTCACTGAGCATCCTGTGTCAGACTAAGTGATGGAGACACAGGAATGAACAAGACAAACACACGAATCTCTGCCTTCAAGGGCATGCGTATACTAGCAGACGGACCCAAAACACCAGAAAGAAGAGGTTTATGGCGTGTTAGGACGGAATTCCTTGTATGGTGGGGACACACCTGGGTAAGAGGGAGGAGAATGCCGTGGGACGGAACATTGCATGTGGCAAGGTCATGGAGGGTGACCTTGAAGCACGGATTTGAAGAAGGCGAGAGGAAGGTGTGACGCTAAAGCAGTGGTCGGCACACTGCGGCTCGCGAGCCGAGGTTTGCCGCTCTGTTGACTAATGAGTTTGCCGACCGCTGACCTAGACTCTCGATTCCAATAATTACAGCTGCTGTTGTTCCTTGTGATGAAGCCCCTCTCCCAGTGGTCGGCAAACTCATTAGTCCACAGAGCGGCCCACCGCGGTTCACTAGCCGCATGTGGCTCTCGAGCCGCAGTTTGCCGACCACTGCGTCCTGGTCCTGTTGCTGCATGCGCCGGGTCATCTGGGGCTACATGAGGGCCTGGGGGTGGAGGGGCACAGGAATCTTGGGGGGAAATGGTCCCGTCTGATGGGCAAGGCCATCCCGCGATCACAGCCTTGACCGTCAGTGTCCTGGGGCCTCCGTGTCCTTGACTCACCGACATTCCTCGTCCCCGCAGAGGAGAAGTACTCCGTCATCTACCCGTACACGGCGCGCGACCAGGACGAGATGAACCTGGAGCGAGGCGCCGTGGTGGAGGTCATTCAGAAAAACCTGGAAGGCTGGTGGAAGATCAGGTACCGCGGCGGCGCTGCGGGTGGGCTTCGGGTCACGTGGGCTCCAGCCGCACAAGGCCCGGAACCCGGGGCCCAGGGGGCGAGGTTTGGGCCTGTGCCCTAGAGGATGTTTCTCCTTCTCTGCGCTGTCTGGCTCCGCTCCCTCCCTCCTCACATCTGTCCCTAAAAATTCATCGTAAGCAAAACCTTCTCCACATCCCACGCACCCCAGAGAGCAGGCACCCTGTTGAGCAAGACTGGTCTCCACCCCAGATGTTCCTCTTGACAAGGAACTGGAGCCGCCAAGTGTGGGGTTTCCCACGGCAGCCCCTGTCTTGCGGCCAGGACAGCGCATCACCCCACAGGGACGGACACTCATGCTAGAGCCCATCGTTTGCCCTTGTGTCTGAGTCTGGAGGTGGCGGGGGAGGGGGAAGGCATTTCAAACACGTGGTCCCAGCTCCTTCGCCTGTGTGATGACGTCAGAACCCACGAGCAGAGGGGAGTGGCCAGCTCGCGCTGGTCTGCCTGCTTCCTTTCCCAGGTTTAGCAACAGGTCCTGGGAACCCCCTCCTGGCTCACCCCAGTACCCAGGCTGTGACCACAGGAGATGTGGGCAACAGAGGAAGCCTGGGGTCCCTGTGACCCCGTGTCTGTGCTGTGGTGTGAGGCCGGACATTAGGGGTACGCCCATGGGGCTGAGTGTGCGGCCCTGGATTCATTCATTCCACAAACACACACCAAGAAGCTGGGTGGGCCAAAACCGGTGTGGCTCAGTGGATAGAGCGTCGGCCTGCGGACTGAAAGGTCCCAGGTTCGATTCCGGTCATGGGCATATACCCTGGTTGCGGGCACATCCCCAGTAGGGGGCGTGCAGGAGGCAGCTGATTGATGTCTCTCATCCGTGTTTCTCTTTTTTTTTATTTTATTTAATGTATTTTATTTATTTTTTACAGAGAGGAAGGGAGAGAGATAGAAAGTCAGAAACATCGATGAGAGAGAGACATCGATCAGCCGCCTCTTGCACGCCCCACAGTGGAGATGTGCCCGCAAGCAAGGTACAATCCCCCAACCGGAATCGAACCTGGGACCTTTCAGTCCGCAAGCCAACGCTCTATCCACAGTGTGCTGGAGAGACACACGGGGCAGTGTGCAGCACGGAACAGGGGGTTCTGAGGGAGGGGGACCCCAGGAGCTGCGGTCGGTGGAGGAGTAATGGCAGCGGTACGTGACATCTGGAGCATATAAGCGATCTTAGTGCAGAACACATGGTCCTGACGCCTGGTGGCCCTGGAATTCAGGGACGGCGTACTTGGCCCCGGGTCCCCCCTGAGGCCGCAGTCGGATGCCAGCGAGGGCTGCGGCCATCTGAAGGTTTCACGAAGCTAGAAAGGGGGGGCAGAGTCAGGATTTGAACCCGTGCCTCCCTCACCCCAGAGCCCACTCGCCACTGCCTGTGTGCCTCTCTGCTTGTGGCTTCGTGCCCTCAAACGACCTGCCTCCTCCTGAGGGGGAGGATTTGATGTAGCTGACATTTTCCGGCTCAGACGAGATTTATTCCTGCGCAAAGGGAAGGTATTTTAAAATTGGCGGCCACCAAACGCTGCAGATTTCTATCTCCTGATAAATAAATGTGCTTTCAGTTATAAAGGACCTTTTCCCACTGAAACACAGTTCTGTTTAGTTCTTACGGTAATTTAAATTATTGTTGTTGTTAAACCCCACCCGAGGATATTTTTTCTTTGATTTTTTAGAGAGATTGGAAGAGAGGGGGAGAGACAGAAAGAAACATCCATGTGAGAGAGACACATCAATTGGTTGCTTCCTGCAGGCACTCCAACCAGGGCCAAGGAACCTGCAACCAAGGTGCGTACCCTTGACCGGATTCAAACCTGGAACCCTTCAGTCTGCAGGCTGACACTACCCACTGAGCCAAACTGGCTAGGTTTTTACTGTAATTTTTTTTTAATTTCTTTATTGATTTCAGAGAGGAAGGGAGAAGGAGAGAGAGATAGAAACATCACTGATGAGAGAGAATCATTGATTGTCTGCTTCCTGCATGCCCCCCACTAAGGATCGAGTCCGCAACCCAGGCATACGTCCTTAGCCGGAATTGAACGTGGGACCCTTCAGTCCACAGGCTGACGCTCTATCCACTGAGCCAAGCCAGCTAGGGCTATTGTAATTTTTTTACAGTAATTCCTGATAAGATACTTGGCCCTATCATCTTTCATTGCTGGTCAATTGGGTGTAATCATTCCCCCAAAGGTGTGGGCACCTAATTTCCACTGACCAGACCAGCACGCGCAGGTAGATGTTTAACCATCGGGCTCTCCAAGGGAAAAACGCTCTTGAGTTGCGTGCTGATGTCCATGGTATAAAAACTCCCACCGTGGTCAATGTCAAGCGCCAGCGTGATGTCACTGAACGTGGAGTTCAGAAGAGATGGGCACAGATGACCATCACAAGCAGTGTGAGCAGCTCTAGGACACGTGTGGTGCAGACCAACCCCGTGGGTCATGCCATCAAACTTGAATTCCACGCAGAGAATTGCATGACTCAGCAGAGAATCAGTGAGCAGGTCTCTCAGGGTCTCCATCACTCCGCAGTCCAGGGACACCTGGCTGACCCCTAGTGACCAGCAGTCAGCCCCCACTTGCTTCATCCCCATCGAATGTAGGGATGCATGTGTAACCAATGGGAACAGAGCCCCGCCCCCCATTCCCTGTGCCCGGAGCTGGAGCTGCCAGGGAAGAGGCAGCAGAGCGTGGAAGTTAGGGGCACAGCCAGGTGCCAGCTGCCTGGGTCTGAGATCCTGCGGCCACCTCCCGGCATTGGATGGTGAGGTCCATCAATAGCTCTAAAGGTCACAGAGCGGGACTAAGTGCCCTCGGAGTGCCAGTTACCATTAGCGTTATCGTTGTCACTGCAGCGAGGGCTGGGAGGGGACAGCCACATTAGTGGAGGCCACTCCCCCTCGCCAAGCCCATCTGCAGTTTTCCCTTTTATTTATCTGCCTCACTGGCACGGAGACCCCGGGCACACAGAGATGGAGCCAGCAGGGCTCTGCCCAGAGATCACATTCTAACCGGGAGGCAGACCAAGTGCAGGTGTGATAGGCATTGGAATTGTGTGTGGGGGCCACTGGGCACCGGGGAGGGAGGCTCAGGGAAGGCTTGAGAGAGGGCATGGGGTTGAGCAGAGCTGGGGAAGAGAAGCAGGGAGGGGCGGGGGAAGGGGCTTTGCAGGCAGAGGGTCTCCAAGAACGGAGGTGTGGGGGTTGAAAGTGTGTTTGGGAGGCTGCAGGCCGAGCAGGGTGGGTGGGACGAGGCTGGGAGGCCTGCAGAGGCCAAGGTGGAAAGGCCTTGAAGGCCGAGCCCTGAGGGCTGGGGCTCTGCCAGGAGGCAGCGGGCAGCGTGCCAGCCTCTGGCCCTGGGCACTGGTGACCCTCCGCTCCTGCCATCTGGGCCCGGAAATGTGACTCGCAGCGGGCGGGTGGCTTCTTCACAGGGGCCTGGCGGAGCATCCCGACCAGCATCCTCCCTCCTCCTCCCAGGTACCAGGGCAAGGAGGGCTGGGCCCCAGCCTCGTACCTCAAGAAGAGCAGCGGGGAGCCCTTCCCCCCGAAGCTGGGCCCCGGCTCACCCGCCCACACGGGCGTCCTGGACCTGGACGGAGTGGCCCGGCCGCAGAACTCGGCGGGCAGGGAGAAGGAGCCGCTCAGCAACCAGAGGGATGGCCGCTTTGAAGGCCGCCCGCTGCCGGACGGCGATGTCAAGCAGAGTGAGTGACACCCAGTGGGTCCCGGAGGCTGGGAGACGGGGGGACGGGGGGACGAGGCTCTGGACTCGCTGCTCCTCCTGCACTGTCCCTCCTCCTGTCGATAAGAAGGCAGAGGCTCAAGACCCAGGTAGCGTGTTCCAGGTCACTCCGCCAGCAAGTTGCAGCACCTGAATGGAGAAACACTGCTTTCCTACTCCAAATCCTATTCTCCCGCGGTCTCACAGTGATCGAGACAGTGCTGTTTCTCAAGCCCCTACTGTGTGCCAGGATCTTACCGTCATTCTCATTGACTCCACATAACCACCTTTGAGGGACTTCCTACTTTCTTTTTTTTTTTTAATATATTTTATTGATTTTTTTACAGAGAGAGTCAGAAACATCAATGAGAGAAATATCAATCAGCCGCCTCCTGTACAACCCCCAATGGGGATGTGCCAGCAACCAAGGTACATGCCCTTGACTGGAATCAAACCCTGGACCTTTCAGTCCGAAGGCCGATGCTCTATCCACTGAGCCAAACCGGTTTCAACCTATTTTCATTTTTAAATAATTACTTACCATATTTTCTGGCGGG
Source organism: Lasiurus borealis (assembly GCA_004026805.1). NCBI lineage: Eukaryota > Metazoa > Chordata > Mammalia > Chiroptera > Vespertilionidae > Lasiurus > Lasiurus borealis. The sequence continues at coordinate 72,012 of PVJN01003390.1, forward strand.
TAAGACAACTTTTTAATCCAGTACGCTGGGTGTCATCTTATAGGGCAAGTATATCCCAAACTATATTTTCACTGGAAAAGTTGGGGGTCATCTTATACGCCCAGTCATCTTATACGCCGGAAAATACGGTAAATATATTTTTGTTGATTTCAGAGAAAAGAAGGGAGAGAGGGGGAGAGAAAGAGAAACATGAGGGAATTACTGATTGGTTTCATCTTACACGCCCCCTACTGGGAATCGAGCCTGCAACCTGGGTATGTGCCCTGACCGGGAATTGAACCATGACCTCCTGGTTCATGGGTCAACAGACGCTCAACCACTGAGCCACACCAGCCGGGCACTTACTTTTATTTTACAGATTAGAAAACAGAGAAATGGAGTGGTTTGTCCCAGCTAGTAAACGGTGGGGCTGGGACTTGAACCCAGGTCTACCTGGCTCCACACCAGTGCTCTCGCTCCACAGCCCCATTTCTGAGTTCGAGGAAGAAGAAGCTGACCCTTTTAAGTTGGGTTCACCCCAACATTTATTTATCCATCTTGGTCTCCGAAGCCTCCCCATGTATAGTTTACCATTTAGTATTCCCAGCACAGCCCAGAGCAGTGTTCGATCCTGTCTGCCGCATCCCTAAAACTCCATCCACACGCACGTGACTGTCCCGGTGTTCAGAGGAGAAGTTAGCTGTGGGGATGAAGTCACTTTTCCCTGGCTGGGCTTCTCCAGCTGTTTCTAGTGGCTCTTTTAGTCCAAGAGCCTCTTGAGTTTCACATTCTCGGCGTCACCGCTCTGAAAAGCACTGGCAAGGCATGGCAGGGGTCTGTCCAGCACCTCGTTTCTGTGCTTCTCTTCTCTCATGGCCAAGAGCACAGGGGGATTCCCAGGAACCTAGAGGAGCAAATGAAAACCTGAAACCTCGTGTTGAGATTGGTTCAGGTGCTTAAACAGAGACATCCCCTCCCCCAACCACCACCAACAACATACACCCTATAACAGTGGCTCAAATAATTTACATGTTTGTTTCTTTCTTTTTAAAAAATATTTTTTATTCTTTTTTGGGGGGCAGGGGGAGAGATGTTTATTTTTTTAAAAAGAGTTCAGATATATGTCACAGGCTACTATAACAGCTGCATGCAGTCAAGAATCTTCGTACACTGCATCTATTGTGTGTTGCCCTCATCCCTCTAGTCTAGGATGGTTCACCACTAGTCTAGCCAGTGAAAAAGAGGCAGGTAAAAGTGACAGACTTGACTCAGAAGTTGGCCTATTCCCATTCTCTCACATTCTTTTGACAGAACTTAGTCACATGGCAATACCTAGCTGCAAGGGAGTCTGAGAAATGCAGTCTTTATATAGTGAGCTAAGTGTCTGGCTAAAACTCTTGCTATTTATTCTAATATAAGTCAGAGGAGATGGTTATTTAAGAGATGAGCAGTCATCTCCACAGCCCAACTGCCAAACTACGCCTCTGTGCAGACCCATGCTGAACCAGCTCCGGCAACGCATGAGGTGCCTTTCTCAATATTCCGCCTTTAGCCGGGAGCCTTGGACCACTGCAGAGTCACCCTCTTCCTGACTCTGAGGCCCGTAGTGAGGGCAACACCAACTCCGAATAAAAACTCTCAGCCCCAGTTGGTTTAGTTCTGTTTGCATGTTTAAAGTGAATTTGTTCTAGCCTTAACCGGTTTGGCTCAGTGGATAGAGCATCAGCCTGTGGATTCAAGGGTCCCAGGTTCAATTCCGGTCAAGGGCATGTACCTTGGTTGCGGGCACATCCCCAGTAGGGAGTGTGAGGGAGGCAGCTGATGGATGATGTTTTCTCATCGGTGTTTCTAACTCTATCCCTCTTGCCTCCTCTCTGTAAAACTAAATAAATAAATAAATATCAATGAAATATATTAAGTAAATAAAGTGGGTTTGTACTAGAGCACAAAGCTGGGGGCAGTAACATGTCTGGCATGTCTGCCATGTGTCAAGAGCCTCCCACGTATTGTTTACCTTAACCCCCCACCCTGCCCTGGGAGGCAGGCGTTATTCCCCTTCTGCGGGTGAGGGGCTGGTGGCTCAGGGGGTCATATAAGCTTTTGCCTCCCGCCTCTGCGTTTTTCAGAAGCCTGCACGTTTGCCCTTCCTGTAAAGCCCCCCAGTGCTCCGGCACACAGTGTCCCGAGCCCCTTCCGAATCCCGCTCTCCTCACTGGAGAGAGTCACAGAGACTCCCTACCGCCTGTGCAGACCATCGTGCTTATCTTATGTCGGACGGAACAGACCTTCCCGGATGTCCACCTGGGGAATGTTACCTGTAGAATTCTGCACGTGTGTGAAACAAGACCTCCTCTCTTTACAGGATCGCCCAAGATGAGGCAGCGACCCCCTCCTCGCCGGGATATGACCATAGTAAGTGGCCCCTTGCTTGGGGGGAAACAGTCCCTGACCTGAGACTAGCCCCTCACATGTACATGTACCTCGCCCTTCCCAAAGATGCTTTCTTCCTGTGCACACAGCGGTCTCGTGAAGCAGGCGGGGCATGTGGCAAGTGCCATTACCAGGTGGCAAGACAAGTTGCCCATGGCTGTGAGACAGGCCTCAGGATATGCCCTCTGCTCTCCCCACCATCACCACCACCACCACCTCCCTTTGTCTTAGCAGTCTCCTCGAACAAGGTCGCTGGAGACCGGAACTGCGATGAGACACAAACAGAGTTTGTGGTGCCATTCTACCATTGGACTTGCATACATGTCTTTATTCTTTAGGTGTCTTTCTAACCAATACAGTGGTACCTCGAGATACGAGTTTAATTCGTTCCGTAACCTTGAGGCGTGGGAAACTATGAGACGCTCGAGTGGCGGTAAACTGGTGGGTCATGTGCAGCCGGCCGATCCGCGTGATTACTCGTATCTCAACTGTTGCTAGTATTTCAAAACAAAAACCGCTCGCTCGACGGCTCATATCTCAAAAATCTCGTATGTTAGGGCACTCGTATCTCGAGGTACCACTGTACATTGAAAAGTGGGCCGGCGTTTGTTCCAGGCTGCCATTTAGCGGGCACCTTGTGGGTGCCGGGCAGTGCGCTGGGTGCTTCACTCCATTCACTTGTGGAGTGGTTACAGTGACCCCACAAGGTTGACCCTGGTATTGTCTGAAACCGAGGCTCCAGAGGGGGTGTGGTTTGTCCCCCGTCACACACAGAATCAGGACATATTAGATGCTAACCCAGATGGGTCTGATTTGCAAACCTGTGATCTTTCCACAACCCTCGCTGCCTCTTCAGAGACTATGGTCTTGCCTCAGATTTTCCTGACCGTTGGCACATGTTTCTTCTCTTCGCTCTCAAGCCGAAGGGCCAGGGACCCCTCTAGGAGATAATGACCTGAGTCCCGTGCGTCCACCAGCGCCCCCTGGAGGATGATTGTGTGCCCAAGTCCCTTAGCACGTGCACACCCACACACACAGCCTCTCCCCTCATTCCTCGCGATGGTAACGGACTTTCTGGGACTTAGCACTGTGTTTAATCGCACCAGCCTCGAGGTCTCAACCTGCCCAAGCCCCCCATCCCACCCCAAGTGGAGGAAGAGTATTACACCATTGCCGAGTTCCAGACAACCATCCCAGACGGCATCAGCTTCCAGGCGGGCCTCAAGGTGGAGGTGAGTGAACCTGGTGTCCTACCTGCAATCCTTTTTCTTTTTTAATTTATTGTAGTAGCGTTGGTTAATAACTAACATTAAAGTTTTTGGCTTAACCACGTGTTTTTTTTCTGTTGGATAAATTCTACGTCCTCTGTTTTCCTCTTCTCTCATTTTGCTTCGTGGTTCATTTGAGTATCACATTAGCCTTCAGAATTCATGAGTAGAACCACGCTGTGCTAGCCATGGAGCTACCAGGCGCTCCTAACTCCTTGCCTGGTCTCCGTATCTTCCTAACATGTGTAATGATGATGATGTAGGCACCTCTCTGTGCCAGGTATATTACATACTAATCTTCACAGCAGTTCCAGGAGAAGTCCGTTCTACAGATGGACCTGAGACAAGGAGAGTCTGGGTAAATTGCTCATGGTTACATAGCTAGTCAGTAGTGAGGCTGGGATTTGAACCTAAGTATCTTTGGTTTCGGAGACCAGGCTCTTTTCTTTCCTCCTCATTCTTTTGATATTGAATTTGCTTTTTTCTTTTCTTTCTTTTTTTTTTTTTTTTTAGTATATTTTATTGATTTTTTTACAGAGAGGAAGGGAGAGAGAGAGCTAAAAACATCGATGAAAGAGAAACATCAATCAGCTGCCTCCTGCACACTCCCTACTGGGGATGTGCCCGCAACCAAGGTACATGCCCTTGACCAGAATCGAACCAGGGACCTTTCAGTCCGCAGGCTGACGCTCTATCCACTGAGCCAAACCGGTTTCGGCTTGAATTTGCTTTTATTCACAATAGCGCTAAACTTCTCTCTACTAAACGAAAGCTCCCACAAGTCGTAATTAAGAACACAAACGTTTAGCGCTTTCACAATAGTGCTTTGTATAGAGTGTAAGCTTAGCAAATCCTCCCTGATATATTTCATTTTGATTCTTCTTAGTAGGAATGATAGTTGAATTCCCGGCCGCACCCACAATGACTTGTATGCCCAGATTCGCCTTTAATTGTTACCATAGCTACCGAGGGTTGGAAAGATGCCAGTCACCCTCAGGTGAAGGGCTTACATTTATCAACACCCTTCTCTGGAGAGCGTCCAATGGGACTTAAGTGTATGCCTGTCACGTGCACCCTGCTCTCTCGGTAATCCCCGCTGTAATTTAATCATAGGTAACGTTTACCTTTCAGCCGCCGCCGCCTGCTGTGTGCATGAGCGTCTGTGGCCGTCGGGAAAAGCTGCAGTGGGTGTCTTTGTTCTATCATCACCCCTTTTGTGTGGTGCGGGACTTCAGGAATGTGGCTTGTGCAGGGCCATTGGGGCAGTAAGTTCTACAGAACTAGAACCCACAACTGCAGGCCCTGGAGCCCACCCTATGCCCCCTCTCCGAGCTACGCACGCTGCCCTCTTTGCCAACGTTTTTTTTTTTTTTATATATATTTTATTTTTTACAGAGAGGAAGGGAGAGAGATAGCAAGTCAGAAACATCAATGAGAGAGAGAGACATCGATCAGCCGCCTCCTGCACGCCCCACAGTGGAGATGTACCTGCCACCAAGGTATATGCCCCTGACCGGAATCGAACCTGGGACCTTTCAGTCCGAAGGCCAGTGCTCTATCCACTGAGCCAAACCTGTCTTGGCACGTTGCCCACATTTTATTACCGCAGGCCCCGCTCCTCCCAGGCAGGGTCCCCTTTCCGGGACAGGGCGGATCGTGGGAAAGGCTCCTGCGCGGGAGCCCACCGGCCGGCCTTGAACTCCCGCTTCCACTGGGGGCTCTCATGACCCTCTCTGCGAGTCCTCAGCTCTCCTGAGGCCCCGTTCTGCATCTGTGAAATGGGATCACAACCCCCTCTCAGGGGGCAGTTGTGAGCATGAGTCAGGTGGCATACACTGAGCCCGCCAGAGACTGCAGGTGTTCATTAGCTCGGGCTGCCATCACAGAAGACCACTGTCAAGGTCTTGGCTGGCTTCGCCAACTGATGGTCCTCGGACCCCTGGTGGTCCGTGAGGATCGAAAGGTTGGCCACCGCTCGTTTAAACAGCGGATTTATTTTCTCACAGTTCTGGAGGCTGGAAGTCCAAGGTCACAGAGTCAGCAGGGTTGGTTTCTCTTGGGGCTTCTCCCCTTTGCTGGCCAATGGCCATCTTCTCGCCGTGTCCTCACAGGATTGTCCCTCCTTCTGTATGCTCTCCTGTGCCCTAATCTCTTGTGATAAGGACACCAGCTGTTAGGGGATTAGGGCCCACCCTAATTAATTACCTTTTAAAGGTTCGCTCTCCACGTAGAGTCCCGTTCTAAAGTACGGGGCTGTCCTAGCTGGCTTGGCTCAGTGGATAGAGAGTCAGTCAGCCTGCGGACTGAAGGGTCTCCGGTTCGATTCCGGCCAAGGGCACATGCCTGGGTTGCGGGCTCGATCCCCAATGGGGGGCGTGCAGGAGGCAGCCAGTCAATGATTCTCTCTCATCATGGATGTTTCTCTCTCTCTCTCTCCTTCTTCCTTCCTCTCTGACATCAATAAAGAAATATACTTAAAGGACGGGGCTTCGACATGAGTTCTGGACAGATCCAGCTCAGCTTCTAGCAGTCAGCACGGGGTACCTTTCGCCCATGCTAATGTAGGTCCATGGGTCTGCATGGAAGGCAACGGGTGACGTAAGATCTTACACACGGAGGGGACCCCACCCACCGTTCTCTTCAGTGAGTGTGTACCCCAGAGGGGGAAGTATGATTGCCTCCTCCATCATCAGTTCTCCTATGTGTGCATGCGAGCTAATGCCGCATTTAAGAACATACATTTCTCGCCGAGACCGGTTTGGCTCAGTGGATAGAGCGTCGGCCTGTGGAGGCCTGTGGACTGGAGGGTCCCAGGTTCGATTCTGGTCGGGGGCATGTACCTTGGTTGTGGGCACAACTCCAGTAGGGGACGTGCATGAGGCAGCTGATCGATGTCTCTCTCTCATCAATGTTTCTGACTTCTTTGTATCCCTCTCCCTTCCTCTCTGTAAAAATTCAATAAAATATATATTTAAAAAAAAAAAAAGAATACACATTTCTCACACAGTATGGCCGTAAGCCCCCGTCAGCAGCTTTATCTGTGCCTGGCCCAAGGAGCAGGGACCCCGCTACTTTTCAATGCCTGTGCAAACTTTAGAACTATAGCACACACCACGGGGGCCCGTCCTGCATCCCCACTGCCTGAGTTGACTTGCAGCTGCCGGCTTCCTACCTCCCCTGCAGCCTGAGGGCAGCACCCGGAAAGAGGGGAGTTAACCCCTGGGGGAACGGACTGTGCGTCCCGGGTCACTGTCCCCCCGCTCCCCGTGGGGAGGTCTGACTCTGCGTGGTCTCTCGGAGGGGCCCTGGTGGAGGAAGCCCCAGGGGCCCAGAGCAGTAACCTGCTCGTCATGGGCCCTCACGTGTCCGGTTTCCTCCCCTGTTACTTCCTGAAATCACCTCCCAAACCGACTACCTGTGCCTGGGGCCACGTGGCGGGGAGTGCTTCTGGGGAAATGCAGACTCAGACCGGCACCCACCCGCCTGAGAGATGGTGCTGGCACGCGGTAGTCTCCGCAGGCCAGCCACCATGGACGCGGTCTGGGCACCCGCTGAGTGCCCATCCCCGCCTCCGGGACTCGGGCACACGCGGGTCTCCTCCGCTGCCCTGGCCCCCTGGCTCCATCCGGAACCACCCCTGCTAAGCGCTGTCCTCTCCCCCCCGCCCAGGTGATCGAGAAGAACTTGAGCGGCTGGTGGTACATCCAGATCGAAGACAAGGAAGGCTGGGCGCCCGCCACCTTCATCGACAAGTACAAGAAGACGAGCAATGCCTCGCGGCCCAACTTCCTGGCGCCCCTGCCCAACGAGATGGCGCAGCTCCGGCTAGGGGAGGCCGCGCCCGAGAACGGCACGGGCGGTGACGCCGGCGGCCCCTCCCGGCCCCTGCCCGACGCCCCGCCCGGCGCCCCGGACCCCGGGCCGCCCAGGGCCACCAAAGACTGGAAGGGCGGGAAGGAGGCGCCGAGAAAGGCGCCCGCCGACGGGCCGAGCACGGGCTACGAGGAGATCGCCGACCTCGGCCGGGAGGAGAAGCCCAGCCTCCCTCCCCGGAAGGAGTCCATCATCAAGTCGGAAGGGGAGCTCCGGGGCTCCTCGCCCAAGCCCCCGGGCGCGCTCCTGCCCGTGATGCCGGCCAAGCACGGCCCCCCGGCCCGCGACGCCAAGAAGCCGGAGCCCCGAGCCGACAAGAGCAAGGCACTCCCGCTGCGCAACGAGATGGGGCTGGAGTGCGGCCACAAGGTGCTGGCCAAGGAGGTGAGGAGGCCCAACCTGCGGCCCATCGCCAGGGCCAAAGCCGAGCCGCCCGAGGAGAGGCCCGAGGCCGCGCCCCCGCACCCCTTCCTCAAGTCCAAGCCCCAGGTGCGGCCCAAACCGGCCCCCTCTCCCCGCATCGAGGCCGCCGCTCAGGGCGAGGAGCAGGTGGACATCTGCAACCTCAGGAGCAAGCTGCGGCCGGCCAAGCCCCCCGAGAGGCCCTCGCCGGACGGGGAGGGCGGCCACCAGGCCCCGGACCGGACGGGCAGGCAGGACGGGCCCGGCCCCAGGGAGCTGCCCTGCAGACCGCCTCCGAAGCCCGCCAAGGCCGCGGAGCCTGCGCCCAAGAGTGCGCCCGCCGCCGCCGCCGCGCCTCTCAGAGAGGCTCCCCCGGAGGGTCCCCAGCAGAGACCCGTGATCCCACCCCGCAGGCCGCCTCCCCCCAAAAAGATCTCCTCCTCCTCCTCCTCCTCCTCGCGGCCCCTCCCCGAGCCCCTGGGGCCGCCCGCGCGAGAGGCCAGCGAAGGCAGGGCGGCTCCTGCCCCGGGCCGGGCCCTGCTGGTCCCCCCAAAAGCCAAACCGTTCCTGGCTAACTCCCCGGGGGGCCCGGATGACGCCCGGGGGCGAGGCGGGCTGGGCCCCCGGATGGCAGGCAAGCTGGGAGAGAACCCGAGGGAACTGTACGTGGCCGTGGCCAGCTTTGACGGGGACGAGGACGCCAGCAGCTTCCAGGAGGGGACGGTGTTCGAGGTCCGGGAGAAGAGCAGCAGCGGCTGGTGGTTCTGCCAGGTCCTCAGCGGCGCCCCCTCCTGGGAAGGCTGGATCCCGTCCAACTATCTCCGCAAGAAGCCCTAGCCCCCCGCCTCCTACCCCTTCTCCCCCACGTGGCCCCGCTGGTTCCGCCCGCGTATTTAATATGCCTCTTAATTTATCACCCTCCACGCGGCTCCGAAGGCAAGCAGGCTGGGGCGGCTGTGATTGCTTCCCTCCCGCGGGTGGAGCCAGCCCTGGGAGCGCCGCGGCCACGCCCTTGCTCTCTCTCCACTGGGTGTCCCTGCCTTACGGCCAGGGGCATCGCCATCCCGCTTCCCTGCCTACCCGGGACTGTGACTCCCCAGGCCTCCAGGACCGGAACCACCAGGAGGACCTGCAGAAGGATTTCTCGTTGTTCGGACCCAGCGCAGTGAGGGGCAGCCCATCCGGCCTGTGACAGCTTGCTCCACGTCTGAAAGCCCGGTGACTCTATTCACCCCGTTTCCCAAACACCTGGAACCAGAAAGGACCTGATACTATAGAAGGGGGCTCCGTGGCCAATCCCAGGGGCGTATCCTTCTGTCCGAGGCCTCAGGCCCCAGGGCCTCTCAGGTGTGACCAGATGCAACTGCCCCCCGCCCCAGTGAGTGGGCCTGGAGGTTCCCTCGGCCCTCCACCTTCCAGCTTCTGTCTTGGGAACCTGATCCGTCTTAAAGGGGCAGGTCCAGCCTGGAGCAAGGGCCAGCCTCCGGACAGTCCCCGCCCCACCCAGGGGCACTTCGCTTCTGTCCACTGAGAGCAAGAATCTGCAAGCTTGTTTGAAAGAAGAGGACCGTCAACGAGCCATGCTCCGTGCTGAGCACCCCTTTGCTGAGTAGCTAGTCGGTGCCAAACTTTGCCTTCGTGTTTAACCCTCACCGCAACCCTCTCGTAATATTATTCCCGTTTTACAGGTGAGGAGACTTGGGCGCAGTGTGCTCGAGGTACATAGCAAGGAAGATGGGGATCAGGGCTTGAATGCAGGCAGCTGGAGGGGGAGCCTGGGGCCCCGGAGCCCGGCTCTTTGCTCCCCAGCTGGTGTCCCAGAGGGAGAGCAAGCTTATGGAGCAGGGGGAGCTGACGGGGTCTCCCATGCCAGCCTTGAGGGGCCCTGGTGGCTCCGAGACCCGCAGCTGTTTCTCAGTCAGGCTGAGCACAGCGAGCATGGCCCCCTCCGATGGCAGGGACCGAGGGCCAGGCAGCGCCTCCTGCCTCTCTCTGCTGCTGCTTCCCACTCCCCTCTGGCTCTCCGAGTCCCCCCGCCTGCCCCCGCCGCACGCTCCCTGTCTGTCCCAGGGTACCCTCCCGCCCATTTTGGTGGCGTGGTTCGCAGAGTCACAGCCATAGACCGGACTAGAACCAGGGCCCAGGGTTCCCAGCTCCTGGCGCAGACCTCCTGCCTGGAGGCCAGGCTGCCTGGGGGTGAGAGAGCAGTGCCCTCCCCACCTGCACCCCCACTCTGCAGGGGAGGACAGGGCCCTGTCCTGCCCCAGAGGCCCCAAGTCAGTGCCATGCCTTTGGAGCCACAAAGCCAGCTTCCCTGGGGGGCTCCATCCGCCCGCAGTGCCAAAGGTCCGCCCCCTCCCCCCACCTGGGCTCTGGCTGTGTCTGCGGGAGAAGCAGCCTCCTCAGACCCAGACCATCTCGTCCCTTCGGTCTGCCTGTAAGCCTCATCCCCCCAAATCCCCACAAACCGGGGGGCAGGGCCCCGAGGCGCTCCTCGCTGCCCCTGCTCACCCCCTGGCCCCTGGGGGGAGAAGGGGGGCGGCTGGAAGAGGGCCACCCACTCTTCCCGGCCCCCCCCCCCACTTGGGAGGAGGCTCATAGCATGTTTTCCCGAGTGCTTGATCCGCTGTGATGCAGCTGTTAGGCGGGATTTGACTACATTTCAGGACAGAAACTGAATTTTTTTTTCTCCTGATTCACTTTCTGCGTTCGTGGACCTTTTCACGTTCTGCCTGGGCTCCTACCGCGTGCCCGGCGCCGGGCGGGCCAGGCTGCGCGCTGCCCGCTGCCCGGCTGTAGGAGCTTGGCCGGTTCCACGGAAGGTGCTTGTCTTTGACCTCATACCCTCCTCCGGGACCAGCCGGGTGGGAGGGACCCGTTCTTTCTCTGGGCAGAATGTTCTGCCAATGAAAGGACTTGCCTTTATTATTATTATTATTGTTATTGTTATTATTATTCTGATGGGAACTGAAGGTACTGAAGCCACATTCCTCTCTGTTCGCTGTTCTTTCTTTGGGATACACTGTGCCCTGAGGCCCCCCCCCTCAGCATATTCTGCCACCAGGCGGGCACTCCCCTGCCAGGCACCTGGAAGTGGGGGTCTTGGTGGCAATGGCTCTCCCTAGCTGGCCTTGACCGTGGACTTACGTTCACACCATCCAGGACTGTGGCCTCCATTCTGTGAGCGATCGGCAGAGCAAATGCAGACCTTGCCTGACGTTTCCGCCGTGGGGATCAGCCTCAGGCTGGAGGAATACCCCCCACGCCAAGCTCCGGCAGGCCACCGGGTCTCAGACACGCTCCCCCCTTTAGCGAGGTCCCCGAGATAGTCCTGGGAGGTGCGTGGGGTCAGTCCCCATCTGTCGTGAGAAAATCGAGGTTCAGGGATGAGGTCACATTCCTGTCTCCATCCAAGTAACGGCAGTGACCACGCTGAGACTGGGACCGCCCCCCCCCCGGGTTTGTCTCCCCACGCCCGAGATTCCTCTGCCCCCCAGCAGTGAAATGGGCTTCCCGGGAAGCGGGGGACCCTCCCTGTGACTTGGAGTTTCTCCTCCGCCTGCCCCACGATGACAGGTCAGTGGGTCACAGGTCAGTGCCCCTCTGAAAGGCAGACAGTGACCCCACTCCCCTGCTGGCTTCCTGTGTTTCATCTTACACCTTAGGGTAAAACTGCAGCTCGCGGTGCCCCCAAATCTGTGGGAAATCCGAGTGTTAAGGTTGTTACCACTTGATAAAACAGGCCTTGGCTGAAATTTCCCGCTCAGAATTTCTTTGCTGTTCGGTGGGGTTATGTCCTTGTCCGCCGCGGTTTCTCAGGCTGTGGTCTTGGCCTTAAAACACTCCTGAGCCCACGGGAGATTTCATTCCCAGGTGGACGAGGAGAGCAGAGGCCACAGTGAAGGGCAGGGGCCAGCTCTCCCAGTCCCGTGTGTCTTCAGCCTGTGCCGGGTACCAGCGCTGAGAGCTCCCGCCCTCACGTAGCGGAACTGGACATGCAGACAGCGCAGGTGCGGGCGTGGCCTGCCTCCTTTCACTGTGCCAAGTCCCTAACTGTGGGTCCACCTGCTCCTGAGAGGCCTTGCCCTCGTCTTGGGACTGTGACCGCGGGCACCTAACAGCCTTAGCCACCCCCGGGCCGTCTTGCGCCGCCTCGGTTATCCGGGCCCATCCTGCAGGGCTTTCGCCACACGCAGCCATACCACGCCGTAGACCAAAGATGACCTCGTGTCACACTGTGGCCCGAAGGAGCGGTCATGGGCTGACACGGAGGCCTGAGGGTGCGGGGCGCCCTCGCTCGGCCCCGAGGAATTGCCCCCAACGTAGACCCGCTTCTGACTTTGCACGGTGAGAGCCAGGAGGCTCCGCAGACCACCTGCTGGGGACCTTCCCCACCGCCGGGCCGTCTGGCTCCTTGGGGTGATGTCTGCTCCTGGCGCCGCTTCAACATTCCATCCCCTTCCCCTTTCTACCCTGGACTCCGGAGGAGGCCTCCCCAGTTCCAGCCAGGGACAGGGGGGCTCGGTCTCCTTCCTGGAAGAAGCCAAACCCAGGGCCGCAGCCAGCACTTTTCAGCTCTTCTATGGACTCACGTGCCCCGCCAGGCTTGGGACAGCAAGGAGCGGTTCTGAGACCCCGCGGGTGTCCACGCCGTACCCCTCTGTATGCCTGGCCATGCCTTTGTGCCCATCTCATTATTCATGGTCCCCTTTCACTTCTGGGGCGGTGAGGAGCCAGGGGCACCTTTGCCACAGCCACGGGTCCTGCATCCGGGAGCTGCCAGGTCAGAGGCCATTCCTGCATCCCTCCAGGAGCAGCGGGCTCCGGCGCTGTCGCCCGCCACCTCGCGCCCGCTCCCAGGGTGAGGCTGGCGATCTCTGGACACTCGGCACTCCTGTGCCCTCTCGGCAAACGGACACATTCTGGTGGTGGGTTTTGTTTCCTTTTAACACACAAAAAAAAATACATGAGGATATATAATGTGAGGGGGGGTGGCGAACAAGTAGCTTAGCATGTATAGACTATATACTTACCATTAGACTTTTCTCTTTTTTTAATAAAAAAATAGCGCTTGACTGGTTTCAAGCTTCATTGTGACGATGCCGTGTCTGTGGATTTATTGGGCCGCGGAGAGGGGGCATAGCGTTTGCCCTGGCATCTTGGCCTGCAGCTTTGAGGTCCGAGAATAGAAGTGCCTGTGAGCGTTTCTGGGTGGGCACTGCCCAGGAAGAGGGCTGACTTCTGGGCCCTGGGGCACCTTGATTCTCCCAAGAAGGCTGTCCAGAAACCAAGGGAAAACTGTCTGCCGCCTGATCTCTGGGCCTGAGCTGCAGCACGCGACATGGCCAGAGAGTCCAGCTTCTCCTGTGGTCTGACAGGCAGGTGCGTGTGTGGTGCAGCCGGGGGTCTGCAGGGACTGCCCGGGCCCTCGCTCCCAGGAGGTGGAGGGCATTGCCTGAGCTTTGAAGACTTGCCCAGGGGCAGAGCCAAGACTCAACCATCCCTGGTGTGCAGCCTTCTTGCTTCCCTGTGAGTCTTGAAACTAAATGACACCCACCTTCCTAGGATGAGAGGAGTAAGACCAGCGAGTTCTGAACAGAACTGCCAGCGAGATTCACATACCACGTCCATCCTTCCTCGGGACGTGGCAAAGAGATCAGGGCCTGCTGGTAGACCTTGCTTAGGGATAGTTGTCCTTCATGGCGGTGTTCTCTCTGTTCCCATAAGAAGGGAAAGCATTGGGTGGTTCCCCTTGGAAGGATTTTGCTCCCAGATCTCCCAAACCAGGAGTGCTTAGCAGCCTGGGTGTCCTGACAGGTGGAGAGGGGCACCGGGCCTCCTGGGATGGGAACTGGACCGTGGCCGGAACCAGGGCGCTCACTTGGAACCAGCACCCCTGTTCCAAGTCCGAGTCCCGGGCTGTTCCTCCGAGTCCCGGGTCCTCAATGTCCATCCCTCCCCCAGTTCCGTGTCCCTCCGGTCCTCCCATTCCGGCCACCCAGGCTTCCCAGCCAGTGATTCTCGGGTTTTAGGGATCCTAGAATGCGCCAGGGAGCTTGTCCGAGTGCCCGTTCCTGGGCTGCACCCCTCAAAGTCTGAACCCACAGGAATCTGTCTCCTTTAAAAAAGGAGAGCACATTGTGAGGAAGTAGTCCGATCCTCCTTCTGAGAAACCGCCAGGCTCAGCACCTTGCCTGGCGGCAGGGAGAGTTCAAAGATGGTGCTCTGTCCACATCTTATCAGCGTCACCCGTAATTCCCTGAGCATTTGCTGCGTGCCAGGCCGGTGGGGCACACTGCATACACTTCCACTTCCTCCTCAAAACGCTCCATGAGCTCGATAACCTGCGTTTGACACGTGAAGGAGGCACTGGGTCAAGGTCTCCCAGAGCTAGTGTGTGGCGTGTGGGTCTGTGCACGCTCTTGTACCGCACATAGTGCCCCTCCCACGTGCTCACCGAAGCACAGATCTCGCCCTGATGCAGTTAGTTCCTGGGTTCACGATTGTCCTCAAGAAATACTTCTTTTCCAAAAACCCAAGCCGGTAAAAAGGAAAAGCCCTCACTTTCGTTGAGCACGTGCTATTGGCTGGGGGGACCTTGTAGATGCAGTGGTACCTTGAGATATGAGTTTAATTTGTCCCGTAACCTTGAGGCGTGGGAAACTATGAGACACTCGAGTCACGGTAAACTGGTGGGTCGTGTGCAGCCGGCCGATCCGTGCGATTACTCCTATCTCAAATGTTGCTCGTATTTCAAAGCAAAAATCGCCCGCTCCACGGCTTGTAGCTCAAAAATCTCTCATGTTAGGGCACTCGTATCTCGAGGTACCACTGTATATATATTTCATCTTCACTACAGCTCTCAGTAGGGATTCTTACACCCATTTTATGGATGGAAGTTAATAGTCCAAGACTAAGCTTCCCCACGGTCACAGCTAATCTGAGGATGAACTCAGTCTAACTCAAAGCCCCTTACCTTAGAAGCCCTGGGATCTCCCATCTGTCCTCCTCACTCGGCACTTTCCCAAGTGCGTTTCCCAGAACAAACGCCAATAAATACTTGGAAGGGAGTGTTCCGTGGACATGTTCGTTTTGGGAATAAATGGTTTCTTCACTGCGGGGCTTCTCGAAGCCTGTTATATAATTCCAAGCGGTTTCTACCTGGTTGCTCAGCCGCACTTGACCATGAAGCCATTCCCAGGAGCCGTGTTTCATGTCCTGTCAAAGCTGGAAAACGTCACGTTTTACATTCCAACTCTCCCTTGAATTCTCTCTGAACCGCAACCCTTAGCCAATCCCTCCCCCCGATTCCAGCTGTAACTCTCTCCCCACTCAGGGCACTCCTGTCCTTAATACTAACATTCACAGCATCACAGGCCACTGCACTTGGAATGAACAGCTGCACATGAACTTGGAAGTCTCCTATTTTTTGCTATTGGCCTGATTCGGAGAAATCCGAATGGATTTCCCCGTTGTCTGTTGGCTGCTGACTGGGCTCATTTAGGCTGATTCATTATAATAATTCGATTATAATAATTCGATTCCTGATGGATGTTTCCAACTCTCTAAAAAAATCAATAAAATATATTTAAAATAATATACTTTATTGATTTTTTTTTTTTTTTTTTTTTTTTTACAGAGAGGAAGGCAGAGGGATAGAGAGTTAGACACATCGATCAGCCGCCTCCTGCACACCCCATCCTGGGGATGTGCCTGCAGCCAAGGTACATGCCCTTGACTGGAATGGAACCTGGGACCCTTCAGTCCGCAGGCCGACGCTCTATCCACTGAGCCAAACCAGTTAGAACAATAAAATATATATTTTTAAACATAAAGAAAGAACTTATAATGAAAAGATCTAATTTTCCACTGGGGTTAGAGCTCGGTGTGAGTTCTGTGACTCTCATAAACACTTCGCATCCTCATCTGGAAAACGGGGACCAGAAAGCCTTTCCCACGGAGCCGGGCAGAGGCCTGGAAGTCATGTGTGCCTCACACGCAGAATTAATAGTCTTCAAACGCTCCCATGCGCGGCGCAGGAGTTGGCAAACCACTTCCAGAGTCGGATAGTAAATATTTGGGGCCTCGGGAGCCAGGAGGCAAAACCGGAATGTTATGCAAGGCACTTACATAACTCCTTAAAATGCAGCCGTTCAGCCTGTAAAAACCATTCTTAGCTCTGCACAAAAACAGGCCGCCGGCGGGACGCGACCCTGGGGCGGTCGTTTGCCAACCCCCACCCCCGTGGCCTCGGGGAAGCTTCATCTCCTACTTTATGACTTTTCTCTAAATGGGAGTTTTTCCACCGTGTGTTTATGGAACATCGGCCCCTCACATGATCGGGGCAAAGCATCGTGTGGCCAAATCCACTTGGCAACCACCGCGAGAGCATCTTCCAAGCCTCCTCCTCGGGGATCCGTGTCACACGCAGTATGCGAGAGGCCCTGTGAGAAAGCCTGCCATCGCGAACCCATTTACCCTGCGCTAACCCAGCGTTGCCCAATTGTACTTGACAACGGAATGCTCTTTTTCCACCTGGCGCTTAGGAACATCCCACAGAACGAACACACTTCGGAAAAATGCCGTTGGAGATCCCAGAAGTTGATGGTTATTCAGAAGGTCACGGTGTTCAATGGAGTCGAGGCCCCGTAAAGCGAGCATCTGAGGACTGTGACCTGGATGGTGTGTCTTAGGGTCTTCGGCGGAGTAACCCGGCCAAACTCGGTCTTCCTTTGGAAGGAGCTGCGTTTTTCTCCCTGGGTGTATCTCGGGGTTGCCGAGAACCAATTCCAGCATGTAATAATGACAAGAGTTCCGCAAACAGTTGATAGGACTTGGGAGGCTCAACAAGGTTGAGTCACATGTAGTTTACCTGTTGGAAATGGCTAAAAGGCACTTCCCCCAAAACCGAATAGAATAGCAGTTTGCTGCCGGACAGCTCAGGGCATGTTATTGCCTCCTGTTGGCCAAACACCTGAACAGCTAGCTGTAGGCTCTTCCCCAAACTGACAATGTTTCTGTATGTCCTTTCACACCGTACCCTTTGAAGTGTACATTTCCAGTTTGCCTTAGGAGAAATCGTTTTGAATAAAAGCCCAGGGTCCTGAGACAAGAAGAGTCTTCCGTTCCCTTTAGCTGAAGCTCCTCTGACCCCCAATGCCTTTCAAAAATACCTTTCGTCCTCGGACTCTTGAATCATCTACAAGCAGCCCCTTTCTCCAGAATGCTGAACCCTTTGCAAGGCTGGCACAAGTACACCGGCACGGGGTCACGTGGAGGGCATCGTGAAGTCCCTGTGCAAAGGGTCAAGATGCCTGAGGGGGCACGTGTGCACCGTGGGAAGTAAGCAGCAGCCACTGGGTGTCCGTGGAGGAGACTGGAGAACCAGGTCATGATGCCCTTGCATGTGACAACAGACTTGCTAAGCTGCTTTCCGTATATATATTTTTTTACTGTGGTCCAGTACACTGCTTCCGTACCATCTTAGTCCGTTCTGGCTGCTCTAACAAAGTGCCATCGACTGGGTGGCTTACACACAACGTTCTGGGGGTTGGAAGTCCGAGACCAGGGCACCAGCATGGCCAAGTTGTGGGGAGAGCCCTCTTGTGGGTTGCAAACTGCTCACTCTTTGTTGTGTCTTCCTACGGTGGGAAGAGAGCAAATCGGCTCTCTGGCCTCTTCTTCTAAGAGCACTGTTCTCATCTACCAGGGCCCCACCCTTACGGCTTCCTCACCTCCTGAGGGCCTTGCCTCCAAATATAACACTGGGGATTAGATTTCCACGTATGAATTTTGAAGCGACACAGACATTCAGTCCATAACATGTGTTCAGTCCAACTTGGTTCTTTTCTCATTAACCCATGATATTGGAAGTTCTAGCCTGGAGCGCCGGTTCACTTGTTAATAGGACGCAGTGGGTGAGGTTGGCATTCAACGCCTATTCATCTTTTAAAAATATCACCAAAATGGAAACGCAGCACGTAAATGTTCTCGTTAGAGAAGTTTCATACCCAAGTTAAGAAACACTATTTCCCTGTTCCATCATAAACCTCCCCTTCACTGGGCCAGGCCCGGGGGCTGAGCACAGACATTCTCAATCGGAAAGTCTTTTTGCCACCAGCCTCTCCACTTCCCGTCAGCACCCTGGGCATGTGGAGGAGGGAGCGCAGAAGCTCTGGGTTTGTTCTGGAAGGCACTTCCAAGTGCCGGGATCACCCAGTGACTCACTTCCACGCCAGGGCTGGCTCCTGGGGAGCACACAGCAGCGGTGTGTCGAGAGATACCCAGAGATGCTTCTAGAACTGCATCTCTACCCCAACGTTCGTTAGAGAGGGGGAGGGAGGGAATTGGGAGTCAAGATTTAAGCAATTTGACCAGCAAGCTATTTGGCAAATGTTTATACTAAACAGGGATATGTTGTGCAATAGAATATAAAGCTTGCCTGTGCTTTTACGAGAAAACTGCAGACTTTGAAGAAATGGTTTCGCTGAGCTGCTGGGGTCAGCCCCTGGCTCCAGGCCCCAGGCCCCAAGGGAACTCGAGTAGGTCAAGTTTGAGAAGCTACATGATTCATCAGGAAGGAGCGCAGAGCCCTTTAGACCTCCTTCCATGGTCGTATTTTCGATCCAAACCAGATGCCCCAAGGAGTGGGGAGGAGCTTAGAGTGTCCCCAGGAAACAGGACCCCCCATGCCAGTGCTTATTGTTTCTCAAAGCAAACGCTTTTGAGAACTTCCTGCTTTTCAAAACTTTCGATGCTTCCCGTCACTTCATGGGGAGTGTCTGTATGGAGTTGTATCTCTATTTAATTTCCTTAAAGAAAACAAGTAGGCCCAGCTGGCGTGGTTCAGTGGTTGAGTGTTGACCTATGAACCAGAAGGTCACGGTTCAATTCCAGTCTTGGCCTTTCCCCCCTGGGGTTGCGGGCTCCATCTCCAGTGGGGGGCGTGCAGGAGGCAGCCGATCAATGATTCTCTCTCCTCATTGATGTTTCTCTCTCTCCCTTCCTCTCTGAAATCAATAAAAATATATTTTTTTTAAAAAAGAAAACAACTTGTTAATTTTTCAGCTAAGGAGTACCAGTTTGAGGGTGGGGTGGAGCGGGGTGGGGTAGGATGGGAACACCTGAATCCCCACAGGTGCACCTCCAACATTTAGCATCAGGACCTGGGTCTCATGAAAGACCAAATGATGTTCAGACGCTCCCTCGCCACCCCCTCCCTATCCTTACCCACTCACAGACCCGAGTTCAGGGAAAAGGGTAAGGGTTCCCACCTCATCGAAAGCTGGAGAGTCCAGCCGTAACTCAAATGGCCCTTCCATGTGGGCCGCAAGACAGCTGCCCTGTGGTAGGTGAGCACGTGGTTTCGGTGGCAGGGAGAAGGGAGAGCTAGCACCCCCTCACACCGCCTGCTCTCCTTCAGCCTCGAGGGGCGGTATGGTCCCTGCAGAGCCAAAGTCCGCCCGTCACTTCCAACAGTGGGTCAGCGACATCAGCAAAGAACACACACTCGCCACTCACGCCAGTTATGAACGCAACACGCCCTGGCTGAGGTCCCTGCACAGGCATCCCGGTGGCCCCCAGCAGACCCATGACAGGCAGACTTCCAGGGACAGAACTGCCTTGGCACAAGACGACTGAGTCTAGAGCCCGTACGGACATCCTGAAACCATCTTCATGCGTGAGAGCACGGGCATGGCCCCCGGAATCCTGGGGCCTGCTCTGGGTAGGCTTGGTGCTGGGAGCGGAGGATGGAGATTGACTAAGAGAAGTTTGAACAACTGCAGGAAACGGGGGAGACTCGTCAGAGAGAAGCTACACAAAATGTTGGAAGGGAAACTCGCCTCGGGGTGAGGATCAGGAAAAGCTTCCTGAAAGGCCCCAAATTGGGGACCCTCGAGGTGAGGGCAGTGTTTCCTAAGCTTGCGCTGTTTGAGTAGCACCCTCGCTAATGTTAACCAGGCCCACATCCCACCTGTTTCGGCATTTACTGAATATTTTACTTCAAGTTGGTTAACGCAGCCCAGCCAGCGAGGCTCAGTGGTTGAGCGTCCGCCTAGGAGCCAGGAGGTCACAGTTAGATTCCCGGTCAGGACACATGCCCAGGTTGCGGGCTTGATCCCCAGGGTGGGGCGTGCAGAAGGCAGCTGATTAATGATTCTCTCTTATCATGGAGGTTTCTATCTCTGACTCCCTCTCCCTTCCTCTCTGAAATCAACAAACATATATTAAAAATAAATAAATAAATTTACTAACTTAAAAGTTAAATATAGTTATTTGAAGGGAAGCATTCTATCATGACAATAAATTGAAAAGCTGTTTAGTTTTCCATATATATATATTTATATATGGAAATCAATATTTAATTGATTTCAGAGAGGAAGGGAGAGGGAGAGAAAGATAGAAACATCAATGAGAAGAGAGAATCATTGGTAGGGAACTCTAAAAGTAAGGAGTGGAAGTGAAATGGTGTCAGCAAGGTCCAGTTAGTTACCGATAGAAAGTTCTGACCTTGAGTTCTTTCTCTCTCTCTCAACAGAAGATTAGCATGTGTTAAGGAGGTGTCAAAGACAAGCTAACACCAAGCTGAGATTTTTATAGTTCTAAAAGGAAAAGAATTGCAGTACAAAAAAAATGGTACTAACGCGTACACTGTAATTTAATGTCATTTCATGCATGTGGAAATACCACCCAACTCGCCTTTCCCACCCTGGATTCATCAGAATGCTTTTGTTAGGTCGAGGGGGCAGGAGACCATTTAAGCCAAACGGAGACCAGCCGTGGAGGGAGAATGTGAAAGAGCAATGAGGGCACTATGGGCGTGGGGAAGCAGTACCTTTTCCTAACTGCGGAGGGAAATCGGAACGGGACCACCCCATTTGATTACCCTTTTCAGGGTCTAATAATGCTTTAATAATGCTGGACATGATTTTGATTTTAATTAAAATTCTTTTGTTGGCAGTGATAACGGCATCAGGCATTAGACGGGTGGAGTCAGATCGGACCTCAGTTCAGCAACCTTAGTACTTGAGTTCTGGCTAAGAAAGAATTCAGAGCCCAGATTCAAACTGTAAGAGAAGTTTATTTAGAAAGGCAAGAGACAGGCAGAGAAAGAAGGGGATCGGGGGAGGAAAGGAGAAGAGAGGAGAGCAGAGAGAGAGGAAAGAGAGAGAGTTTTTCTGGACCTGGAGCTGAAACACAATTGGGGCCTAGAGGTATTTGATTCTGGTCAGAACCTCATGTCCTGGGGGGGGCTTCATGCTTCAGGGCTATGTGCTGCCTGGTCCCCATGTTCATTTCCCCTTTAAGGGGGTATAACCTGCAGGACTAGCAACACGGCAGGGACGGAAAGGTCAGGGGAGGGTCTGAACCACATGCCCATCCACAGGAAAGGTCTCGGGGTATAAGCGTGACCAGGGATATGCTAGGGGAGGGAAGGTCACCCGAGGGGCAAGATTCCAGCCCAGTTTTGCCCGTTGCTGGGTACCCAGGGCTCTCCACGCCGGTGACCTTCCGTACCTGCCTGCTGTCCTTGTATGCTCACGTTGTCTTACGGCCTGCCGCTCTTTGAGCCTCTTTTTGAGACACCGCTGAATTATAATAAGATTTTTTTAAACCCTTTGTGGGGAAGGAAACAAAAGCCAGAATTCTTTACAGGGAATGTTGCTGTGCCACCACCTTGCCCAGTAATCCCGTGTTTATGTGTCTGTCTCCCCACCAGGCTGGCACCCCTGTGGGCAAGGGATCTGTTACTTTT
Source organism: Lasiurus borealis (assembly GCA_004026805.1). Taxonomy (NCBI): domain Eukaryota; kingdom Metazoa; phylum Chordata; class Mammalia; order Chiroptera; family Vespertilionidae; genus Lasiurus; species Lasiurus borealis. Next base: position 93,720 of record PVJN01003390.1, read on the forward strand.
CTCTCTCCTTGAATATGTGGGAAAGATGGGGAGGAGGGTGCATTCTTATAGCGCTCAGCGTCAGCTGTCTGGATGCGCCCACCCAGTTAGGGCAGTGGGAGGCGAAGAAAAAAAAAAACATCAAACAAATACTCTAGTGTAAGGTGAGACAATGTCGCACGGTAATTAATTTGCGTTCAGACAGAACTAAATTCTCACCTGTCAAGTGAGAAGACGAAAAGGATCAAATGAGCGGACAGATGTGGCGCCATTCGCGCAGGGCTGGCACCTAGTGAACACCCCGTGGTTGGTAACTGTCATTGTTTGGTTGCTATTGTTATTGATACAATCACACACGCAAATGATCATGGTGTTTTTTTTAATTTTTATTAATTTTTTATACATATCTCCCCATTGCCCCCCCCTCTCCCTCCCAGTGTCTATGTTCATTGGTTATGCTGATATGCATGCATACAAGTCCTTTGATTATTGGTAACTGTCATTGTTTTGTTGCTGTTGTTATTGATATAATCACACACGCAAATGATCATGGTTTTTGTTTTAATATTTATTAATTTTGTATACATATCTCCCCATTGCCCCCCTCTCTCCCTCCCAGACATACCCCAACCCCCCAGTGTCTATGTTCATTGGTTATGCTTATCTGCATGCGTACAAGCCCTTTGATTATTGGTAACTGTCATTATGTTGTTGCTGTTGTTATTGAACTAATCACACACGCAAATTATCATGGTTTGTGTTTTTTTAAATATATTTTTATTGATTTCAGAGAGGAAGGGAGAGGGAGAGAGAGAGAGAGAAATGTCAAGGATGAGAACCAGTGATGGGCAGCCTCCTGCACGCCCCCTACTGGGGATGGAGCCTGCCACCTGGGCATGCGCCCTGACCCGGAACCAGTCCACCCGTGACCTCCTGGTTCTCAGTCGAAGGTCAACCTCAGAGCCACGCCAGCGGGGCCCACTCATCATGCTTGAATGGAGGGGACGCCATGAGCGGCAGCTGCCTGTAACCCGCTTGCCTGTCTTCATTTGCCGCAACCAATTTCCCCTTCCTCGCCATCCTCGTGTGATTGGAAAGGGACGGGCGTCGCTCATTGGCTGAGAGCGCTGGGCACATGATCCAGGCCTGGCCAATCAGGACGGCCCAGGCTTCTGGCTCCCATTGGCTCAAAGCCGACCAATGAGCGGCCGCCGCGGGAAGCCGGCCGGACATTTTGAGGAAGAGGCGCTTTTTCTCCGGCTGCTCGTGGGCACGTCCGCTCTGAGGCGCGGTTCTAGGTGCGGAGGGTCCGCTCTGAGGCGCGGTTCTGGGTGCGGAGTTGTCTCCGGGGACGCACCAATCTGGGCTTCTGTCTCCCACGTACCTGCACCTGCAGAGGGGGCGTTTCCGGCTCCGTCCGCCTGTCGTCGGAAGGTACGTTTGCTTTTCTCTTTTCTCCTCGTCGCTGTGGAAAGTGTGACATCGGACGCCTTCCCCGCTGGAGGACGCTCGTTCCAGCGAGGAGGGCCGGAGGGTGAGGGGATGGTGGTCAGCGCTGCGGGCTCTGAAATGCAGCCAACACGCCCCGCTCCACCCGGGGGCCCGGGGCCACAGGCGGGGCTGCCCTGCCGCCGGCCCGCACCCAGGCCTCCCCTGCCGGCATGAAGTCCAGGCCCTGTCAGCGGCTCCCATGCCTCAGCGAGGGCGCCAGCGCCGTGCCACGGGCTCTTGGGAGACAATGTTAAGTAAAACCTGCCCGCCGGACCGGTGTGGCTCAGTGGGTAGAGCGTCGGCCTGCGGACTGAAGGGTCCCGGGTTCGATCCCGGTCAAGGGCAGGTGCCTTGGTGGCGGGCACATCCCCTGTGGGGGGCGTGCAGAGGCGGCGATCAGTGTTTCTCTTTCATCCATGTTTCTCTCTATTCCTCTCTCTTCCTCTCTGTAAAAAAACCAATAAAATATATATATTTTTAAAAAACTGCCTTCTACCCCCTCAAGCTAGAGGGCCCCAGCTCAGACAGGGTTCCGGGTGCAAGTGGAAATGCACGGATTCAGGGACCTGGAAATTCCCGGGGAGCCGACTCCAAATTTAACTGCCCCTCCACTTCTTGCTCAGGAAAAAAAAAAAAAAGAGAAAAAGAGAGATTTTCTTCCCAAAAAAAGTAAAAAAAAAAAAAAAAAAAAAAAAAAAAAGGCCCTGACTCTGCCAATGATCGGTCACACGTGCGCCCTGAACTCATTACGGGGTGGGAATTTCGCTGACGGGCTCCGTCTGGCTCTCGGGACCACCTGGAACCGGGACGGATGGGCTCTGCTGGACGGAACCACGTGGACGGGACGTGGTGCCAGCAGAGGCTCCGCCTGAGGGTGCAGTTGGCTGTCCTCTGGCGCCGCTGCCTCCGCCAGGAAAAGAACGCGCCGTTTGCCAAAGCCGGTGTGGCTCAGTGGGTAGAGCGTCGGCTTGCGGACTGAAGGGTCCCGGGTTCCATTCCGGTCAGGGGCATGTACCTTGGTTGCGGCCACAACTCCAATAGGGGGCGTGCAGGAGGCGGCTGATCGATGTTTCTAACTCTGTCCCTTTCCCTTCCTCTCTGTAAAATAGCAATAAAAAATACATATACCCGAAACCGGTTTGGCTCAGTGGATAGAGCGTCAGCCTGCAGACTGGAAGGTCCCAGGTTCGATTCCGGTCAAGGGCATGTACCTTGGTTGCGGGCACATCCCCAGTAGGGGGCGTGCAGGAGGCGGCTGATCGATGTCTCTCTCTCATCAATGTTTCCAACTCTCCCTCTCTGTGAAAAATCAATAAAATATATATATTTTTAAAAATACATATAAAAAATAAATAAAATTAAAAAGTCACAGCCTAAGCTGTGATCTACCACAGAAAAGAAGGTACCGTTTGGCCTATTGCTGGGAGGAGAACGAGAGGCACCTGAGACAGCTCAGCCGCGGGGAAGCTGAGTGGCCCCGGCTGCCCTGGAGACACCTGGACAACCACCAGTTATTGGGAAATGGTTCTCAGACCTGCAGGGAAGGTGCCAGCGGAGGCCGAGGAGCACCTTTATGTGGATGTGCCTGTGGTTAACATTTCCCCCCATTTACTTTATCATTTCTCTCCCTGTGTGTAATTTCTCCCGAGAATTTGAAAGTAAGTTATGTATACGGTATCTTTTTTTTTTTTTTTAATCCTCACCGGAGGAGATGTTCTTTTGATTTTTTTTTAAAAAAAGTCAGAAATATCGATGAGAGACATCGATCAGCCGCCTCCTGCACGCCCCACAGTGGGGATGTGCCCGCAAGCAAGGTACATGCCTCCGACCGGAATCGAACCCGGGACCCCTCAGTCCGCAGGCCGACGCTCTATCCACTGAGCCAAACCGGTCTCGGCGTTCTTTTGATTTTTAGAGAGAGGAAGGAAGGAAGGGAGAAACATGGATGTGAAAGAGAAACATCAATCGGTTGCCTCCACCCGGGGATGGAGCCCACAGCCTGATCGGGAATTGGGCGCCAGAACTTTCGGGGTTTGGGACAACACTCCAGCCGACTGGGCCACCCGGCGAGGCTATGTCGTATGTTTCTGTCCCTAAATCCACCACTTGTTTTACCTGAGCATAAAAACGTTCTCTTTCATAATCACAGAGCAATTTTTCACTGCAGGAAATTGGACATTGGTACTTTTATCTACCCTGCCATTCATATTCCAATTTTATCAATTGGCCCAATAATGTCCTTGATAGAATCATGTCTCTCTGGTCTCCTATAATCTAGAGCAGTTTCTCAGCTATTTGGCTTTAATGACATTGATGTTTTCTTTTTTAAAAAAATATATAGCCTATTTTTATGATCAGACTAGTAGCACTGTGCAGGAATTGGTGCACCAGTAGCTCTCTGCCCACTGCTCCGCCCTGCTATAGCTCTCTCCACGCGCCCCCCCCCCCCCATAGCTTGCTGCCCTGCCCCCTCCTGTAGCTCTTCACCGCTGGGTTGTAGCTCGCTGCCCCACCCGTCTGCTGATCCGTGATCGGGTCTTTACATAGTCGGTCATTAACACATATTACACCTTTATTATGTAGGATGTCCTCCCTTTGTATTTGACTGACATGTCTTCATGATTTTATTCATCTCCAGCCAGAGTTCTACAGAAGAAGCGTCATCATTCTCAAGGAATCCCATTTGGAGTCCAACCATGTCCATTTGGTCGTTTGGTCAAGGTATTGTGCATTTTTTCTGGTGAAATTGCTCTTTTCTGCTTGCGATGCCTGTGGGGTGACAGTTTAAGATAATGCAAGTATCCATTCGTGCCTCGTCAGAATTCCTTCAGGTATTTTAAATGCATTGGGGATTTTTGCCTGAACCAGTCTTTACGAATGTATTAGTCAGAGCAGGGTGCTATACCAGAATATCATAGGCTGCGTGGTTTATCAGCAAACATTTATTTCTCATACTTCTGGAGGCTAGAAATCTGAGATCAGGGTGCCAGCATGGTCAGGTTCTCGTAAGAACCCTTTTCTCTTTGTATTCTCACAGGAGGGGGGGGGGGAGAGGGAGGGAGGGAGGGAGGGAGTGAGGGAGAGAGAAAGAGAGAGAGAGAGAGAGAAAGGACAGGCTCTCTTCCTCTTAGAAGGGCACTAATAACATCATGAGCGCCACTCTCGTGACCCAGTTACCTCCAAACAGCACCGCCTCCAAATACTATCACGTCAGCGTTGGGGGGAGGGGCATACACATTCAGTCCATAGCAACCACTATGATTGACAAATCATAGCACTTCTTTCAGATCCAAGCCCACTCTTCATGGCCTGCTCTGTGGAAATGGACATGGGCCCTTTAAATATTGTGCCTTTGCCAGTTGGCACAATGTTTAGCTTTGACAGTAGAGGGCACTGGAGAGACACTGCAGGGGAATTCCCATTTGCTCGCTCAGTAGGCTCCCCAGCAGGGGTAGCTTCTCCAGGGCCAGCTCCCGGGAGGTGTGCCCTCTGCAGATGGCTGCTCTTGTGCAGCCACTTAAGGATGCAGGGCTGCCCTAGCAGTGGGCTCCTGCAGGGGCAGCGGCTTCTCCAAGGCCCAGCCCCTGCAAGACACAAGAGCCCCTCGGGTAGTTTTATAGCATAACTGCTCTGGTGCCATACCGCCTCTGATATCTCGCCAGCGCCCTGCAGGTTGGATTTCCAGCTAGTCCTGGAGAGTGGATTTCCAGCAGTTTCACTGATGTCTGGCTACTGTTCACCAAAGCTCTTAACTCTAGAGCAAGCGTGTCAAACTCAAAGGCTAACATGTGCCAAATAAAAAGGTTTAGGTGTATGTGAACTCCCCAAAAAACAAAAGCTTCCATTTTCATAGAAATGTAGGTATGTTCCGATAGAGTCGTGCTGACTACAAAGGGCTGAAATAAATGAGTATCATTAGCATAAAATAATAGAACATTTTAATAACAATATTTTTTCTTTAACATTCACTAACCACTGAATAACTGCACAAATTAATAAACGTAACTCAAATAAACCTATTATTATTGTTCTCCGAAAGCAAATATCTCCTGTTGTGCACACCAAACAAGTCAATACAAGACTAAAGACGTGCTAAAATATTCGCTGCTAGTATTAGTGGAGAGAAATGGTGCACGTGTGAATAAGGGAAATTAATGCAACACGATTATAGTCATCAGTCATTAGTGAATGTTGTAGTTCGTTATTAATAATTATGTATAACAGGATATTGTAAAAATTAAGTTACAAAATTTTTATTAAAATGTTTCTTACACATCATTATATCGGCTACAGAAATATTCATTGTAGGCCGAATGTGGTCCTGGGGCCCCAAGTTTGACATGCTTGCTCTAGAGCAGTGCTTCTCAACCTTTCTAATGCTGGGACCCTTTAATACAGTTCCTCATGTTGTGGTGACCCCCAACCTTAAAATTATTTTCGTTGCTACTTCATAACTAATTTTGCTATTGTTATGAATTGTAATGTAAATATCTGTAGTTTTCCGATGGTCTTAGGCTCTACAACAGCGGTTCTGAACAAATTTTTGGCAAATTGAATGCAACAGCATATTAAAAAGGACAAACATGGTCAAATCAGGTTTATCCAAAGAATTCAAGATTAGTTTAATATTTGAAAATGCATCAGTGTAATTCATCATAATAAAAAACTAAAGTGAAAAGGCCATATCACCTTAGTATATGAACAATGAGTCATTTTCAGAACATTTCATCTTATTGATGCAAAAGGCATTGGCAAAATCCAAATCCATTGTTGATTTTTATTTTAAATATATTTTATTGACATTTTACAGAGAGGAAGGGAGAGGAATAGAGAGTCAGAAACATCAATGAGAGAGAAACATCAATGAGCTGCCTCCTGTGCACCCCCTACTGGGGATGTGTCCACAACCAAGGTACATGCTCTTGACAGAAATTGAACCCGGGACCCTTTAGTCCTCATTCTGACATTCTTATCCACTGAACTAAAACGGTTAGGGCCCATTCTTGATTTTTTTTCTTTTAAACAACTCAATAAGCTAGGAAAGAGAAACTCTTCAGTCTAATAAAGGACATCTATAAATACCTACATCTAACTCTTACAATAAAACAAAAAAAAGAAAAGCCAATTAAAAATGGGCAAAGGGACTTAGACATTTCCCCAAAGAAGATATGCAAAAGACAAACAAGCACATGTAAAGATGCTCAACAACATTAGTCTCTAGGAAATGCAAATCAACACCACAGTGAAGTACCACTGCATACTCAGTAAGGTGGCCATAGGAGCAATAGTAATAACAATTCAGAAAATACCTAGTGTTTTTGAAAATACAGAGAGAGCAAAGAAAGAAATATGGAGAAATTGGAACCCTCACACATTGCTAAAGGAAAGGTAAAGTGATATGCTCCTGTGGAAAACAGTTTGGTGGTTTTCCCATAAATTAAACATGGATTTACCACATGACCCATCATTTCCACTACCAAAAGAATTGGAAGCAGATGTTCAAACAAAAATCTGTACACAAATGTTTATAATAGCACTATACACAATAGTGAAAAGGTAGAAACCACCCAGATGCCCATCAACCGACGAATGGATAAAAAAAATGTAGTCTAGCCACACAGTGGAATATTATTCAGCCATGAAAAGGATGGACTGATAGATGCTGCAAAATGTTTGAACCTTGAAAACATTATGCTGTAAACATTATAACCGGTCACAAAGGATTCCATTTAGACAAAATGTCCAGAATAGGCAGAACTGTAGAGACAAAAAATAGATTATGGCTGAGCTGGGTGTTGGTAGGAAGTGGGGAGTGACTGTTAAATAGGTATGGGTATTGACTTTTTGGGGTGATGAAATGTTCTGAAAGTGACAGATTGTGCATATACTAAAAATCTTCAGTGTATACACTTTTAAATTGGTGAAATATATGGCACATGACTGATCCTATATAATAAAAGGCTAATATGCAAATAGACCAAATGGCAGAAAATCCGAACAACCGGTTGCTATGATGTGCACTGACCACCAGGGAGCGCATACAGAACATGGTGGGGTCAGCAGCAGGTGGCAGAGCACAGAATATGGCAGGCATCAGCCGTGGTGGGATGGTGGAGCAGGTGAGCGGGGGCACCAGATGAAGGCAGGGCTCTGGTCACTGTCATTGGGGCGAGCTTCTGGTGGTTATTGAAAATTCTTAGCTCCAACGTGCCACAGTCCCACCCGGCGCTTGCACCTGCTGCCAACCCCCAGTCCCCTCCGGTAGGGGGAGGTAGAGAAGCCCTCAGGGACGACTGGGGCTGGCAGCTGCTGCTTGCACCCTCTAATGGCATGGAGCAATTGGGGTTGGCACCGTCAGCAGTGCGAGTGGAGCCTGAGCAGTCAGCACGTGAGAGTGGTGGCAGTGGGAGTGGGGCTGTGGGCAGACAGGGGACAGGGGTCTGGGCAGGGGTGCGGAGGATGGGCTGAGACCCGCCCCTGTGCCCACCGCAGCCTCTCGGCCCACAGTTCCTTTTAAGGTGCACTAATTCGTGCACTGGGCTTCTAGTATCTCAATAAAGATGTTTTCAATGATAGAAAAGGGCACACACACCAAGAAGGCACTTTCGGTGGAAGGTTTTAAGTGGATTAAGCCTCACCATAAGTTTAGGTAAGTGAAGCTTGCCATAAAGAGCCCCCCAGAGTCTGGATCATTGCTATGGCCGAATTTTACAGGAGGAACAGCTGTGCAAAGTTAAGGTCATATAATAGCCAGTATAGGATGGAAGACGGAGTCCAAGCTAGGAAGGAACCAGATGCCAGAGTTTGTGTCCCTGCTCTCAGCTAACGGCAGAATGGAGAACATCCATGGCTGCGAATCGCAGTGAGATTGCTCGCTCCCCCTACCGCCAACTCCACAGAGCTCATCAGAAAGCACTCATCACTTGGGTGCCTACCATCTGTTTAATAGACATCCCAGAAGTCTTGGTTTCAGCAATTTCTAGTGTAAAAATCAGGACAAAGCAATGCCTTTGAAGTTATTCAGCATGCAGCTTCTCTCCCCC